>LPNX010475482.1:891811-942884 GCA_001517045.1 Pseudotsuga menziesii
CCATCAACATCATGAACATAAGTGTTAGAGAGAGAGAGACAGAGAGAGAGAGCAAGAACGAATGGTGTGGTGGGGTGTTTGGAAGAGAGATGAGTGGATTTTAAAGGTAGGGAGATGAGGAGGGGGGATTAGAGGTATGGAGAAGAGGAGGGGGGGTTAGTAAGAGTTAGGGGGAAGAAGGGAGTCAAGGGGGGACATAAAATAATAAAAGTATAATTGACAAAACAAGCACTCATTATAGTATTTAAAAACGCGCATGCGTTTTGCTTCACTAAAACGCGCTCCGGTTTTGCTTCAATAAAACACGCTCCCGTTTTGCTTCAATAAAACGCGCTCCCATTTTGTTTAAATTAAAAAATGTGTTCCCTCCAAATGATAAGGCCGAGCCTCGACCCATGCTTGCATGGAATTCTTATGCCTATGTGTTTGCTTCGTACTTTGCTTCGGATTCAACATGCCTATGCCTTGGAGTATGATAAACCATGGCTAATTCAACATTATATCCAAATTTTCAATATGCTTGTGTTTAGCCGTCCATCTGATTATGCTGCACACCTCAATTTTTTATGAGATTTTAGAAACATATATGGTTTTTTTTGCAGATTCCAAATATGTAAATTTTAACAAGAATACATTATTTTTTCTATTTTTCTCTTATTTATCTTCTATCATCACTCCTCAACTAAAAAAACACACTGTTAGTGTTTCGTCCATATCTCTTTCGTTTCTCAGCCATTTAAAAAAAAAATTGTATGGTGCACTAAAGAACACCGAGCTCTACATGCTATAAAAAACCCATTTCCAAATAATTGCATTAAGACATTCAAATGCTGCACCCACAATTGACGTACCGTTTTCGAGGTTTGATCTCTTAGATAATAAATAAAAAAATTAAAAATATTATATTTATTATTGAAAAAATAGTCATGCACTAGTACTATATGTGTTCTATATGTATACCGATTTTCGTAAGTTTATTCCATCATTTAGTCACTCAGACGCTGCACCCACAAAAACATATACCTTATAATTTGTCCAAAAAATAAAAAGTGCCCGTTAAAAAATATCTAACTTTAGATAGTTAACAGCATTTTCAATAGAAAAAATTTATATATTTGGAAAGGTCATTCAATTTCCTACATTTCTTGTGTTTTACTCATCGCATGATTCATTGTGTAAGTGTCTCAAAATATCCATTCAAGTTGATGGATGTCTGTTTTTTCAGTTTTCTATTGCATCTAACGCGCCAAAAGAGACCCTCATCTTTGTGCACTCACCCCATGACATTGGCCATAATAATTAAAATATACAGTCCATTAGAAAATAATGTACATCGACGAAAGCCATCATGGGTTTGCACCCATGGCTCTTCCACAATCCACATTACATATTAATCAATTAATTAATAACAAGAATTCCACGAAACAAAGCTATCGCAACAACCTGGGGGAAGGCTCATGGCATACACGACATGGCCTCTACCCAAACTTTGTCAAATATTATAGATCGGATTTAAATAAAATCATTTTATATACATTCCATCAATGAAGGAAAATGCCTCATATAACCCACAACAATAAACAAATAGTGTGACATAAATTCAACACATACACGGTAAATGTAATAACCATTTCCAATTCATAAACACAGTATATATTTATGTACAATATTTCCAATAACACAAGTCAAGTATTACCTAGTCATGCCAAGGGATATGGCACCATTACAAGCAATGGTGCTGCCCAGGCATAAAATCCCCAAATCCAAAATACAAGTTACAATAACATAAATTTATACACAGATCTTGTCAGAGCACTAAAGTTTTGCTCCACTGCCAAAAGGCCTCACTAAATATAAAAACCTGAGACTGCTAGCACAAGCCCGAAGATGAATTCGAAACCACACAGTGAAACCCCAAACCAAACGATGACGATGAAACTCAATCAGGTCAAGAGATAAACAAGCATTGGATTGTTAAACATGCTTACCTTACACCTTAGAATCACCTACGAACCAATGACAAAGATTTGATCCACGCTTCTGTTCGCCAACCCTAGCACCTGCAAACCACCAAACAAAACAAGGAATGAGGAGTATAAACTGTGGACCCACGAAACAAATACCAAACGTCACTATAAAACCAGTAGAGTTGAAATTATATTAACCAGTAGTTGCCTCCATTTTTCCCTGCGCAGAACCATGACCAAACCTTCAGCAAGCAAAATGAAATGACAAGCACTCGTGGAAGCAAAACCCTATGTTGGGTATACCGCAATCCCCAAGGAGCATTAATCGCACCATCCTGGGGTCGATTATAAAATTAAAACCCACATTTTCATAGTTTGAAAATGATTCATTTATATTAGTCTCCATTCCATGCATTGCCTTAAACCCTATCACATAATAGTTCAAGCCTTATATTATAACTCGCCTCCCCAAGCTTGTTCACAAGGTATCGTGTAAGGTATAGTATAATGAGAGTCCATATAATATAATGCGCTAACCCAAAGTTAAAACCTCAATGCATAGTATTTAATATGTACCTTAAAGATCAAAGGATTAAACATTAATCTTTGCTCTTCCTTTCCCTAAGCTTCAAGCTTAAGAAGCATGGCATAGGAAATATTCCATGGTAAAATGATATATAAAATCAAGGTCTGATTTCTAAGCCCAAGTTTATAACCTGCTAAGAAATCAACAAAGTGTATGTTAATGCTTTTAATAAAATAAAATATAATGTAAATATACTAAGATATAAAATATGAAACCTAAATACCTAATTAATTATAAGTAGTGTTAGTGCCAAAAATTGTTCTCAGACTACAGAAGAACAAGCCAACGCAATCTCATAAAACACAATTAAATAAGATAGTTTTTTTAGGGTTTTTGGTGTACTGTTTGTAAACAAGAGGGTAGAAACTTCACAATGCTAAAGAAAACACTAAATCATGCACAACTGAAGGACTGTGATGCATAACATATAAAACAAAAACCCAATACAATAATCACAGCATTAAATTCCATCCACAGTTAACAAGCACTTCATGAATAATAACCTTAAACAAGAAATGAATATATCAACTGAGTGATTAGACAAATCAGAAATGGAACCAACCAATGGGATAAATCGGGCTTATAGTTGCATATATTTCATATTCATTCATTCAAAAATACGTAAGAGTTTTTACTATTAGCTTATAAAGCACAGCTTGATAGCCTCCCCTTGCCACAAAAATCGAATCCTTGGTCCTTTCTCAGTCTTACTTTTATCTTGTTTTCTTCAATATAGTTACATAACTTAAGAAACTACCTTTAAGTCCTACTACCGAATTGTTCAATAAGACTTATCATTATACAAAAATAAAATAGCTTTTTCACAAACTAAATAATAGCCACTATTATTAAGATACTTTACAAGTCCTTTTACTGCCTCTACTAAAAGAGAAATTCCTTCTAAAGTTTGAGTCTTCCTTCTTGCTTTCTAGTGCTCTGCTTTCAATTTTTCAACTCTTGTTGCGAGCTCCTCATTCTACTGCGTTAGCTATTGAATAGTGTGCTTTAGTTCTGTAAACAGGCTTTGAGTCTATCTTTTTCTTTTTAAAGCCTCCTTAGAAAATGTAATGAATTCCTGATAGTGGCTATTTACCTCTTCTAGATCTTCTCTCAGTCTTCTATTGGAAGTCACTAGTCCTTCATTTGTCTCGCGTAGGTACTCAATCTAATATTTGTACTATTTGATATTCCTCTACAAATTTTCATTTTCAGAATCAATGCACTTCCCTTGTGACGTTGGATGCATTTCTTCTAGCATCCAAGGGGTTTTCAACTTCTTAAAAATCTCCTCATGTTCTTCCATATGCTCTATCATGGCCAGAGGGATTTCTGAATACTCTTTAGCTTCAATACTGCATTGGATTGATTACTCAACAACCCTTCCTTTCTCTACACAAGAGCTTGATATAACTGAATGTTGTTTCTATAAATCACTTTGATGCTCATCTAAAATGGCTTCTTTCGAACTTCCTCAAATATCTTTAAAATTTTTGTCTCAGTGAAAGCTTATTTATTTTATGAAATCATTTTCCTTTTACCCTTAATGTTATTTGATTTTTTATCTTCAATGTCTTCTAACTCTTCCTGAGATGAGGAGTCCTCAATTACTGTAATCTTTTTTTTAGCTAGTTTAGGGTTTAACAGTTTATTCATATTCAATCTGAGTTTGTTCTTTGGTCTAGTATTGGGCCTCCAAGCTATTCCAATTTCTCATAACATGCTTAAAACTTTACCTTGATGTTTGATATAAGCTAGCTGAACAACTTTTCTTTTTATCCCTCGTGGCATTGCCTCTTCTTCAAACTATGTCTGTATCTTCTATTCAGTATGAACCCTAACTTCATCTGACAATGAATTTTCCTCATCTTCAGATTGCACTATAATGGGAACTTGTTCCTGTTCTTTAACATTTTCCTTTACTTCTTGATTTAGTTCTTCATGAAAAGTGGCTTATAGAGGCTCTATTACTTTCACTTATGCCTTTGATATTTCATTTTCCTCAATATTGACTTGTTGTTCAACTTCAACATTTTCATGTTCTTGAGTCATAGATTTCTCTGGTGAATTATCCTCCTCACTCTTAACTGTGACTCTCTTTTTCAACTTGTTCACCAAATTATGATCCTTATTCAACTATATTTTCTATGTTTGATCTTCCTTCTCTGTTTGAAATAATGACGAAAAAGGAAAATATTCCCATGTTTTCTCCTGATTCTGAAGTACAGTACATATGACTAGTTTTATAAGCCCATGATGAAACAAAGATTGTTTAGTGTGATCTGGATGCTCCTTCACCTTGCTGGACATCTTTTTTAAACTTTTAAAGAAAACGAATGGAAGATTCATTTTTGCTTCATGGCTGAGATGCTGCAAAAACCTAAAATGATACTTGAAAAAAAATGCAAATATCCCTTCACAAGTGATATAACTTTATAGGATTTTGATTGGCTCTATCCATTCTAGTTTAAATTTTTGAATATGTACCCTTTTACCCCAATCTGCTACCACATATGGAAGTAAGTATTTCTATGGATCAAAGGTGAACGACAATTTTTTAAACCAGTATTTGCCTTCATCAGGGATCATTGTAGCTTCTGCTAACAATTCTCTCGTCAACTTAAACTTCAAAGTATCAAAAGTAACAATATCTTTATCCAAACACTGAACAAATTTATAAGAGACTTATGTATGATACCCATCAATTCTCTCAAAAAAGCATAACCATCCTGCCTCTAAAAAAAATCTTGCATAGTCTGGAAAAGTATAAACCCAGCACAGGTCTGAAGGTTCAGCTCTATTTTTTTTTACCACTTCTTTTCCTTTTAAATGACTGTCAAATTGCTTCTTTCAGTAAAACAAAATCTAACTCGTATTCAAATCTTGGAAACTTGATAGAAAGGACTATGTTGGAAAACCAAACCCCCAAACTGGACTTTATCACTTAGACTGAGAAATATTTTAATCTTCTCGACAGAGAAAATTCGACCTTCAGTATCAATTAGAATATATACTAGAATTATTCATTTAATCCCTAATTTATATTTTGTCAATGAAAACCCAAATAAAGGGAATATGAGAAATTTGCATCCTACATGTTAGAACAGTAAATTTAGCTCCTAAAATCACATGATTATGTTTGCTAGGTGTCCATTTTTATTCTTTAAGCCTCCTCTGACCACCACGATTGTTTCAAACAATCCCTCCTCAAATCCTTATTTTTGGACTTGCTTCAAAACTTAATTACAAACTACTAACTCTTCGCCACGAACTCATATGATCTTCATGCACTTCAAAAGATGCATAAGTCGAGGAAAATTTTCCCCATCATGGTTAATTATCATTACTCCACTACTCTAAACCAGACCAGCGCAACTTACCTTAATGATGCCTTGCTTGAAGTATTAAGACCTGTCACAATGATCATTCTAGACAAAAACACATATGAAATCCATTAACCAAGTATGAATGACCTCTCATTTGTGCGAATTTCCAAAATTTGAACCAAAAATCATGATTTTCGAACAACGCAATTTTCTTGTAGCACGCATGTTTCACGTTTTCAGACTTGCGCTACAAGAAAACCTATTTTAATGATTTTCAAAAATACGACACATAACAATGGTTTAACTTTGGTTAAATGATCTAGATCAAAACTTTATGATATTTTTAGGACCTTTTAATTCATATAAACATTATATAAGCCCCTTAACTATGAATTTCCATAAATAAAATCAAAATTGGGAAAATAAAACTATGAAATCACCTAAATACAAACATGAAAATTAAAGAAAAAGATTAAAACTAACCTAACAACCAAAATTTTAAAAGAAATGAACAAAACCAAGCTTGAAAACATAAGTAAATGCATTAAAAATGAGAAGAAAAAATATTCTCTAACATCTGGCTCCTGCTACGAGATGAAGTCATCCCTGTGAGGCTTCAAGAACCTGTAGATCGGTGCCTTCTGTGATGTAACTGCAACAACCTGCTAATCTGAAAAATTTCGTTGGGTCATGGAGTCTTATTCTGTTATTCAAACCAGTATATACAATCAAAGTCCAATCTCTACCTCAAAAACTATAAGAATATTTGAGGAAACGCCCATTAACTGGATTAGACAATTCCTCACCACCTAAATTTTGTAAGACAAAAGTATTATTCTCCAGATCTTTTTATATTATGGAAGGGCCAAACCATAAATGATCAAACTTTCCATGTTTTCCTTTCTGCTCCTTTCTAGCGTCCCATCTCAAAACCATATCTCAGTTAGAAAAAGTGTTCTCTTTGATCTTTCTATTAAACCTTTCTTTGATCTTTGTCCTGTACAATTGAGCTTTTTCCTCTACTATTTACCATTTCTGCTGTAACTCTATTAGTGCATAAATTCTTCTTTGCATATCATCAGGTTCTTCTTGACAATCTTGAAAAAAATTCATCACTAGAATACTAAGTTGGACAGAAAACACTACATCGATACCATATACCATTGGGAAAGAAGTTCAAATTGCCTTTTGAATTGTTATCCTGTCTGCCCACAATGCAGATTTTAACATTGAATCCCATGATCATTTGTCATGTCCCCATGCCTCCGACCAGTAAAGAGGACGTGATCTAATGGCTATTACAGACCGGCTAACCGCCCATGAACATGTACAGGCTCAAATAAAATTCATGGACAGAATGCTTAAAGAGAATTTGAACTAAAAACATGCACATAGGAATGTTTACTATACACAGAGGCATTTTAATTAATCATACACAGCGGAAAATAACAACATTTATACATGCATTCATCCAACATGTTCATTGCATTTTAATTAATAGAAATATAGTTGCAGAGGTAAAATACACAGATCACTTATCTTATGAACGCCTTGATCCGCAACCAGCTACGTCGCTGCAACGTTCCACCCAACCATAGGCCAGCGTGATCCTTAATCTCTCAGCAACGCTGCCACCCCTGAGCTGGGCATGATTCTCCAAGGAATAAGGGAACTAGCAGGCTGACACATAGCCAAAGGTAACCAAAACACAGCCAAGCCAACATAGTTGGGTTTATCAGGCCATTAAGGAGCTGGTGAAGGCTAATTGCTAAGCTGGTGAGCTCATTACAGAGCTAAGAACACCTACACCAAAACTAGCCTGACCTCTAAGACACCCAAACACACCCAACACAAGGAATCAGTCCCTTCTCTGCTACACAGTCCCTCAGGCCCTGCATTCCCTTCCAGTGCTATTCAGGGGTGATGGAGAAGAAGGCCAGCCCTCTAGTTTTGTCTGTGTGGCCTCTAGCACCAGGTTTATCAAGCAACCAAGCCAAAATCCTTACTCCTCACATAGTCCAAAGACCAACCATTGCACTCAGGCAATCAACTTAGCTAACACTGCTTGAACAGTAAAAAAAACGAATTGCACAGCCTCATACGTAACAGCAAAAATGGCTCACAATGTGGGGAAAAAAACACACAGTCTTGAAGCTTATCGGTGAGCACAACTCACAGCAGGGAAAAACGTCCCAAATAGCCAGTGCGTGAGACCCAAAAGTTAGTGAGACAGCCAAAAACGTGAATGGCTCTTCACAGCCATGGTAAATACACATGAAATCCCAAAAACGTGAATGGAAAATGCACCAGCAGCTCCAAAAACGTGAGGAAGACAACCCAGTACCTGGCATTACAAAAACGACCTCCAATCCATGGGAAAAATGAAGCCAACAGCCAAAACGTGGGATCCAAAAACACGGGAAAAACTCCAGCTGCTCCCAAAACATGAGAAAACTGAAAAACGTGAATGCATGACAGAATGGCCTGCGTTTTTGGGCATTTTTCTTGCCAAAGAAGTCAGAACACGATTTTCCAAAAATGGGTCTCTGCCCAATTTGAATTTCTTTGCCCATACTCTTCCCCCAAGCATTAACTAACTCAACTACATTCTGGCAGAAATAAGTGATTGGGAAAAAAGACAAGAAAGGTAGTTGACAGTTTGATGGGTCCTCTCATAGACATTTGGCTTTTCCCCATCGGCCCATAGGTTAAATATTTCACCCCCCTTATCCTTAGAAAATCATGCCCCATTCGATTTGGTTGCCACGGCCGTAGCTGGTTGTGTCCATTAATTAATTATGATGCATATTTACATAATGGCGAACATAATATGTGCCGCATGCCCCGATATTCAATCGGTGACAAATTTTAAATCCAAAACATAGCATAACCGATCAATGGTGGGGCCTTGGCCTTTAGCTCCACACCATGATCATTACAATATATACATCATGTACATTTAATGTAACGGGGTCAAAACCGGGACATTACATCATTTATTCTGCTTCAATAACTTTCTGATACTCTGAATAACACTCTTATTAGTTGAATCAACTAACCCATTTCCCTGAAGATAGTAAGGTGTTGAGTGTTTCAACATAATTCCATTCTTTTCACAGAATGCCACCATAGCCTTAGACTTAAAAGCTTGATCATTATCAGTCAATAGCTTATTGGGACATCCAAATCTGCTAAGAATATTTTCCTGAATAAAATATATGATTACCTTGTCTGTTGCATTCCTTGTGGGAATAGATTCTACCCATTTAGTAAATAAATCTGTAGCAGTCAAAATCCATTTATGCTTCCCAGAAGAGGAAGGATTTATCTTTCCTATGAAGTCCAAACCCTGCTGCTGAAATGGGGCATTTACTGCAATTGACTTTAATAGTAATGAAAGCAACTTTTTCTTACCAGCAAAATTCTAACAAGGGAGACATGCTCTTACCTACTGATATACATCGGATAATAAAGAGGGACAATAGTATCTGGCCCTCAGAATTTTATAAGCCGTCGCCTTCCAATACTTATGTCCCCCACAAGAAGCTTCATGTGATTCATATATTACTTCTTCAATTTCTGGATTATCCAAAAATCTAAGTAAAATAACCCTTGGATCTTTCCAAAACAATTGTTGTTATATCAAACAATATTTAGTAGTTTTCAACTTCAAATACCTAGTAGCTTTCTTGTCTAGACATTCTGGACGTTGTAAATACAAAAGAAAGTGTACAATATCTGCATACCATGTGGATTATGCATAGTGGTCCATAATATTTTCTTTATCCTGCTTTGCTGGAAATTATTCCTGTGTTGCTTGTTCTACCATGAGATGTAGGCCTAAATCTTGGGAATTTGAATGAGCTAACAATTTAGCCAAACCTTGTCCCTTTACTAGCTTTGTAGGTATAATCTCCACATCATATTCCATTATTTTTGCAATCCATTTCCCTCCTTTTGGCTCACTGTTAGGTTGGGTCAAAACATCCTTAATGGCGGCATTAGGAACATAATCAATGACTTTGGAATGTAAAACATAAATTATGAAAAAATTTAATTCCTTTACCAATGAGTAATCCTGCTTCTCTAAAGTCCTATACTTTAGCTCTATGTCTCTGAGGGTCTTGCTGAAAAATGAAATTGGTTGTTCAAGTCCATCCTTATTCTTTTCTAATAAAACAACAGCTAAAGTATTCTCTGATGCAAATAAAAAATTCAAAAATTCCTTTGTAAAATCAGGACTTACCAATACTGGTGCTTCCGTAACAGCTGTTTTAATCTTTTCAAATGAATTTTTAGCTTCTGCAGTCCACTTAACTTCCTGATTCTTCTTCAACATGGTTGTAATCTGTTTAATGGTTTCAGAAAAATTTGGTATGAACCAACGCAGAAAATTTATTTTTCCAATAAAAGATTGCACATCTTTCTTGCTCCTTGGTAAACTAATTTTTAGAATTGCTTTCACCTTTTTTGGATCTATCCTTATGTCATCAGATGAAACTAAATGACCCAACAACTTACCTTCTTGTACAACAAAATGTGACTTCTTGGGATTGAGAGACAAACCATATTTTCTACATTTTAGGAAAGTTTGTTTTAAATGCTTTAGGTGTTCATCATCATATTGTGATAATATTGTAATATCATCTAAATAGATTACTACAAACATATCCCTTTCTCCCACAAAAGCTATGTCCATAGCTCTTTGAAAGGTAGCTCCAGCATTCATTAATCCAAAATGCATCTTCTCATACATGAAAGTATCCCAAGGAGTAGTAAAAGCTATCTTTTCTCTATCATCAGGGTGCATTGCAATTTGATTATACCCTAAAAAGCCATCTACCATTGAAATTCTTTGTTCACCAACCACCTTCTGCAATATTTGTTTAATATTTTGCAAAGGGTAATTATTCTTTAGTGAGGATCTATTCAGATTTCGAAAATCAACACATAATCTGATTTCACCATTCCTTTTCCTAACAGGTACTAGATTGGCTACCCATGAAGAATATCGGAGGGGAACAATAATATTAGCATCTAGCAATTTTTTAAGCTCCTTCTCTATAATGGAAAACAAATCTGCATTAATTCTCCTTAATTTCTATCTAAGAGGTTTAACATTTGGTTTCAAAGGAACTTTATGCTGTATAATACTAGTATCATACATTTTCAAATCCTCACATGACCAAGCAAAAACATCAACATACTCTTTTAATAACTTGATGTACCTGTTTCTTTGTTATGTTGTGAGTGTCTTTGAGATATTCACCATTCTAGGATGTTCTTTAGTGTCAATATTACAATCCATTACATTTTCTTCTGAAGACTGCATAATTGGTTTTAAAGGGGTGTCATCCTTCAAAAAAACCCTCTCCAAAGGCACCAAACCCTTAGGAACAAAATTACCTTTCAGCTCAATGATCTTGTGACCTGCAATCTCATTTTCTGCAACACGTTCAAAATACTCAATTTCATCATCTTGTTCTTGATCAATTAAAGAATTGGAAAACTCACCAGTCAGCTCTAAAAACATTTTTATCTCAAAATCATCTTCAAAAACTCTCCATTGCTTTATATTGTCCGACACAGAAGGCCTGTACCTAATATCAATAGGATACTTCAGATGTGTTGTTTTGGGAATCCTGAAATATGTGGCTTCTAGGGAAAGAGAACCAATAGTTTGTTTATGATCCCTAGAATATAAGTGATATTAGAAGCCACAAATAAATTTTCTATCATATCCCATACTTCATTCCTGTATACTTTCAACATATCTTGTTTTACTTGATAGTTATTTTTTACTTGTTGAACAACTAACGCAAAGTCACCATACATAGATATTTGTTGAATACCTGGATCTTTTGCAGATTTCAAGCCTAATAACAGAGCCTCATACTCTGTTTTATTATTAGTGGTAATAAATTCCAACTTATACATTAATCCTACCACTTCACCACCGAGAGATATCAGAACAACTCCTGCTCTAGCACCTTCTTTAGATGATGATCTGTCGAAATACTTTTGCCAAAGTTCATCCTCCTGTTCCTTAGTACATGTGACTAATTTTTCTTTTTCAACCTGTAATAAACCAGCAGCATCATTATCATCACTAAAATGAAACATACAAGTACTCAAATCCTTTTCAATAGCATACAATGGATGATTTGTAGGATTCTTGTCATCAGTCACAAGATAATAAAACTGTAACTCTCTATATAACCTTCTATTTTCACCTCCAAAGACAGGGATGGTTGCATATGTTAAGTCCATCTGTAGAGTTCCACCTACCTTCTTGGCCTAATATCTAGAGAGGAGAATTCCAAACTTAGGTGTAATGTCTGCCACTACTACATCCATAATCACACTCTTCATGGGTAGCTGAGCTAAACTAACTACCATATCCTTTATCACTCCTAAACATTTTATAGCTCAAGAATTGAAAGCATACAAGTCATGATAGGTTTTTGTTATGCTAAACCCTAAATCCTCCATGATTGATTTTGGCATGAGATTATGAGATGGTCCTATATCCAAAAGGAAATTATGTATCATTTTCTCATGAATAGTTAGAGTAATGTAAAAAGAAGGAGATGCACTTGCATCATTTTAAGTTTTTTCTGCCAAAGCTAATCCAATGAAAATTTTAGGATTTTCCTCTTGTAGATTCACTGTGTCGGAGGGTACTTGAATGTTTGCTGAACCAATCATTTTCAAGACTGAATTTTTATAAGAAAGATTCTTTATCAACTCAGTAAAAGGCATAGGGATCTTGATTTTGCAAAATTCATTTTCCAGATTAAAATTCTGCATACCTTTGTTCACCTCTTCAACTTCAACAATTTTCTTTTGTTTATCTTGATTCTATTTTTTTTTCTAATACTGGATCATACTACTGTTTAGGAGGTAGAATTACCTTCTTCCTAGGATTTTGAATCACTTGTTTTGGTCTTGATCTTAAATTTAGGGTTTTCTTTGGATCAGTCTGATATATATCAGCAGTCATAGTAGTCACTTCAAGATTTAAATCATTTTATGTTTCAAACACATCTGCATCATAATATTATGAGTTTAAAAAATCCTCCTCAGTCGAAAAACCTTTAGTAAACTAATCTCCAAAATAATTCATATCCTGATCTGGATCCTCAAAGAAATCTTCTTCTTCTATTTCTTCTTCATCAGTTACATTATTCTGAAGTGGTGGTGGCACCTTTTGATCCTCAGTTTCTCTCCTTTCTCATTGTATATCATTGTTTCTTCTTTCTCTAGGAATGAAACGAGGTGCAAACTATTTTTCGAATTGATTTGGATTATTAGTGTTTTTGTCCCCCTCTTGAATAGGTTTATTTGAATTTTTCTCTAATTCCAACTAGTTTAGTTTGGTTGTTAGGATTTTCACTAGCTTGGCCATCTCATAAATTTTACCTCCTACAGAGTGGGATGTTGAAACCACTAGAGCTACCTCTTTCTTATCCTTTCTGTCATATACCTATTGAGTTGAGTTTCCCTTCAGTCTATTAGAAGCCAGTATATTAGACTCCACTTCTAATGTTGACTCCTACATGTTAATTAAAGTAACAGGTCTTCTTTCTCTCAAAAGTATGGAAAACTTGTGATCAAAATAATTAGAATAAGTGAGTTTTGTAGAATTTTCAGAAGGTTTTATCTCTGCCGAAATTCTACCATACATTTTATTGATCCTCTTTGAAAAACCAGCTATGGTTTCATCTTTCTTTCTTCTAAGATCTCCAAACTTAGTAATGTAATATGTGTGATGCTTTGTATCACCCCACTATCTCATGAAAAGATCCCGAACCTCTTCTATTATAGTAATAGAGTTTGCTGGTAACTCTCTGAACCATTTTCTAACCTCTCCATCTAGAATTTGTACAAACATCCTCATCCATACATCCTTTGCCTCTATATTCCGATTATCAGCATCGCTGAGAAATGCATCCCAATGCTCGTCAGTTGTATTCTCACCTTGTCCATTAAACCTAGGAAACTATTTTTGGTAATCTCCCCCAGGAAGAGAATTTAAAGGATGAGGCAAAACTAGAGGTGCATACCTAGCTGCCACCATTCCGTCCATCATGTCTAATGGTTTATTTTTGGATTCCATCTTTAAATTGACTAATTTAGATGAAGGAATAGCCTTACTAGGACTTGGTTGAAAAGTAGTCTTGCCAACTTTGAGGTGAAATAAAGGGATTTTTCTAGGGGATAAGGTCTTTTATTTCTTGAAAGATTGAGGATCAGTAAAAACCTAAAAATTACTAATAGGGATTGTAGGTTTTAAACAATATGAATATTGTTCCTCTCCCTTAGGAATAGAAAAAGGTGTTGATATGTCTGGTTGATCAGGGTTAGATAGGGTTGGAGATGACTGAGACCTTTTGATTTTCCTAATTGTTTTCAAAATCTATTCTTCATCTGAGACAACCAGTTGTAAAGGTGAACTAGGTCTACTTCTTGTTCCAACTCCTTTAGTATCCACTGTGAAATATTTGGTGAAAAGTAGTCTTTTAAAATTTGTTGGTTTAAGTTCACCTCTCAAATCCCGTTAAAGGATGAGTAACCCATGGAAAGTAGGCTTTCAGCTTTGTCCTCAACAACAACGCCAAAGATGTTAGTGCTAAAAAATGTTCTCAGACTACAGAAGAACAAGCCAACACAATCTCATAAAACACAATTAAATAAGATAGGTTTTTTAGGGTTTTGGTTGTGCAGTTTGTAAACAAGAGGGTAGAAAATTGACAATGCTAAAGCAAACACTAAATAATGTACAACTGAAGGACTGATATTCATAACATATAAAACATAAACCCAATACAATAATCATAGCATTAAATTCCATCCACGGTTAACAAGCACTTTATGAATAATAACCTTAAACATCAAATGGATATATCAATTGAGTGATTAAGCAAAACATAAATGGAACCAACCAATGGGATAAATAGGGATTATAGTTGCATATATTTCATATTCAGTCATTCAAAATACATAAGGGTTTTTACACTTAGATCATAAACCACAGCTTTATAGCTTCCCCTTGCTACAAAAATCAAACCCTTGGTTTTTTCTCAGCCTTACTTTTATCTTGCTTTTTTAAAGATAGTTACATAACTGAACAAACTACCTTTAAGTCTACTACAAAATTGTTCAATAAAACTTATCATTATACAAAAATAAAATAGCTTTTTCACAAAGTAACTAATAACCACTACTATTAGAATACTTTACAAGTCCTTTGTTTCCTTTTCCAAAAGAGCAATTGCTTCTAAAGCTTGAGTCTTCCTTCTTGATTTTTGGTGCCCTTCTTCCAAATCTTCAACTCTTTTTGTCAGCTCCTCATTTTGTTGCGTTAGCTTCTGAATAGTTTGCTTTAGTTCTGTAAATAGGCTTTGAGTCTGTCTTTTTCTTTTTAAATCCTCCTTATATACTGTAATCAATTCTTGAGAGTGGCTATTTACCTCTTCTAGATCTTCTCTCAGTCTTCTGTTGGAATTCACTAATCCTTCATTTGTCTCCTGTAGGTACTCAATCTGATATTTATACTGTTTGATATTCCTCTGCAAATTTTCATTTTCAGAATCAATGCACTTCCCTTCTGATGTTGGATGCATTTCTTCTGGCATCCAAGGGATTTTCAACTTCTTAAAAATATCCTCGTCTTCTTCCATCTGCTCTATCATGGCCAAAGGGATTTCTGAATACTCTTTAGCTTCAATATTCCATTGGGTTGATTTATCAGTAACCCTTCCTTTCTCTGCACAAGAGCTTGATATAGCTGAATGTTGTTTCTTTAAATCATTTTGATGCTGATCTAAAATTGCCTTCTTTCGAACTTCCTCAAATATCTCTGAATTTTGGTCTTATTAAAAGCTGATTTATTATATGAAATCATTTTGTTTTTACCCTTTATTTCCTTTTCTTTTTTATCTTCATTGTTTTCTAACTCTTCCTGAGATGAAGAGTCCTCAAGTACTGTAATATTCTTTTTAGATAGTTTAGGGTTTAACAGTTTCTTCATATTCAATTTGAGTTTGTTCTTTGGTCTAGTCTTGGGCCTCCAAGCTGTTCCAATTTCTCCTAAAATGCTTAAAACTTTACCTTGATGTTTGATAGAAGCTATTTGGATAAATTTTATTTTTATCCCTCATGACATTGCCTCTTCTTCAGACTGTGTCTGTATCTTCTATTTAGTATGAACCCTAACTTCATTAGACAATGAATTTTCCTCATCTTCAGATTGCACTATAATGGGAACTTGTTCTTGTTTGTTCACCCTTTCCTTTACTTATTTATTATCTTCTACAGGCTCTATTTCTTTCACTTATGCCTTTGATATTCCATTTTCCTCAATATTGACCTATTGTTCAACTTCAACATTTTCATGTTCTTGAGTCATAGATTTCTCTGGTGCATTATCCTCCTCAATATTAACTGTGAATCTCTTTTCAACTTCTTGACCAAATTATGACCCTTATTCAACCGTCTTTTCTGAGTCTAATCTTCCTTCTCTATTTGAAATCTTGACTAAAAAAGAAAATATTCCCATATTTTCTCCTGCTTTCGAAGTACAATACTTATGACTAGTTTTATAAGCCCATCATGAAACACATATTGTTTAGTGTGATCTGAATTCTCCTTCACCTTGTTAGATATCTTTTGAAAACTTTTAAAGAAAAAGAATGGAAGATTAATTTTTGCTTCATGGATGAGATGCTACGAAAACCTAAAATGATACTTGAAAACGAATGGAAATATCCCTTCACAAATGATATAACTTTGCAGGATTTTGATTGGATTTATCCATTCTAGTTTAAATTTTTGAATATGTACCCCTTTACCCCAATCTTTTACCACATCTGGAAGTAAGTATTTATGTGCATCAAAGGTGAAAGGCACTTTTTAAAACCAGTATTCACCTTCATCGGGGATCCTTGTAGCTTTTGCTAACAATTCTCTAGTCAACTTAAAATTCAAAGTATTAAAAGTAACAATATCTTTATCCAAACATTGAGAAAATTTATAAGAGACTTCTGTATGATACCCATCAATTCTCTCAAAAATGCTTAACCATTATGCCCCTAAAAACAATCTTGCACAGTCTGGAAAAGTATGAACCCAACACATGTATGAAGGTTCAGCTCTATTGGTTTTACCACATTTTTTCATTTTAAATGACTTTCAAATTGCTTCTTTTAGTAAAAAAAACTATAACTCTTATTCAAATCCTGGAAACTTGAGAAACAGTACTATGTTGGAAAACCAAACCCCCAAACTAGACTTTATCACTTAGGCTAAGAAATATTTTAATCTTCTTGACAGAGAAAATTCGACCTTCATTATCAATTAGGCTTATATACTAGCATTCTTCATGTAATCCCTAATTGATCTTTTGTCAATGAAAACCCAAATACAGGGAACATGAGCAATTCGCATCCTACCTGTTAGAACAGTGAATTCAGCTATTAAAATATCGTGCTTCTGTCTACTAGGTGTCCATTTTTATTCTTTAAACCTCCTCTAACCGCCACGATAGTTTCAAACAGTCACTCCTCAAATCCCTAATTTTTTGACTTGCTTCAAAACATAATTACAAACTACTAACACTTCACCACAAACTCATATGATCTTCATGCGCTTCAAAAGATTCGTAATTCAAGGAGAATTTTCCCCGTCATGGTTAATTATCATTGCTCCACTACTCTGCACCAAACTAGTGCAATTTACCTTAATGATGACTTGCTTGAAGTATTAACACCTGTCATAATGATCATTCTAGATGAAAACACATATCAAATCCATTAACCAAGTGTGAATGACCTCTCATTTGTGAGAATTTCCAAAAATTTGAACCATAAATCATGATTTTCAAACAACGCAATTTTCTTGTAGCACACATGTGTAACTTTTTCAAGCTTGCGCTACAAGAAAACCTGTTTCAATGATTTTCAAAAATACAACTCATAACAATGGTTTAACTTTGGTGAAATGATCTAGATCAAAACTTTAGGATATTTTTAGGACCTTTTAATTCATATAAACATTCTATAAGCCCCTTAACTATGAATTTTGATAAATAAACTAAAAATTGGAAAAATAAAACTATGAAATCACCTAAATACAAACATGAAAATTAAATAAAAAGATTAAAACTGACCTAAGAACCAAAATTTTAAAAGAAATGAACAAAACCAAGCTTCAAAACATAAGTAAATGCATTAAAAAGGAGAAGCAAAAATAGGCTATCACAAGTATCACATACGTAATATAGCTATGGTCACTAATTAATGAAAATAGTAATTACCTTGCTATAATTCTGTGTCAGTAAGGAACCGTAGTAACAAGAAGTAGGTATATTAAGATCAAGATATTTAGTGCTCTTTAAATAAGTCTCCACCGCTATGTTAAATATGCATACGAAATGAAAGAGGTGCGTTAGTTCCAACAAAACTAAGTAATCCTATTATACAATTGAACACTTTACCTCTCAGACCGTCATGGGAGAATGAGTCCCACCACTCCGCCCACTTTGTTTCGAAAAAAAAAGCTAATTCCGGATTTTGTAAATAACAAGTAATTATACACAGAAATGAACGAAGTATATAAACCAGTAACTATCACATACACAGCAAAGTAAAACCATAATAATCAAGTAATAATCAGCGTCATGAATTCTAAAAGTAAAATATAGTAATAATCCTAATTTAGAGAAAGATAATAAAATGTAAGAACAACTTCCAACCTAACAGTGGTACATTTAATGTAGGTATATTCCACAAGTTAAATAATGTTTCATATATGTAGTTTTTACTAGCCTAATATTTTGTTTTTCAATTTTTGGGGACATTACAAGTGGTATCAGAGCTAAGTTTCAATATTAAGAGACCTATGGGCACACCAAACATTTGTTTCAAGGAAAATAAAGTATGATATTAAATTTGTTACTAACAAAAAAAATTTCTGTTATTTAAATTTTTTGAAATTACAGGAAACTTTTACTGAATAGTTTAGTTTCTAAACACTGAGGAAAATAACAGCCAGTAAGGAAGGATGAAGGGCCCCCACTGCAGAAGCATAACTGGTGGTGGAGCTAAATTCTGGTATTTTGAAGACTATACACAGTCTTCAAGAAGAATTGTGAAGTCTAAGAGAAGAGAGTCTAAATGAAATAAAAGAACAACAAGTTATAAATGAAGCATTACTGAGAAATAGGATGGGACAAATCCCGTGGGGTAAACCTACTCAGTCCACAAAAAATAAAAAATAGAACCTTACCATAAATTGACCAGTAGCCCAAGATAAGAAGAAAAAGATGAACGTACCTCTGAAGCACCAAAAGGAGATCATCATAGTCCTTCCACTGATGACTCTCTTTCTCCCCAAAGAAAGAAACCAAAAAGAAATGCCAGTCTTCAAGAGAATTCTACAAAAATAAGAGCCCCGACCTATGAAGGTGAAGTAAACACTGGGGAGAAGGCTAAGGAGTGGCTGCTAGGCATGAGCAAATATTTTCAGGTTCATAACTATTGAAGTGAGATGAAGGCTTCTCTTTCCATCTATAACTTGAATGGCAGGGAAACAAGGTGGTGGAGATATTTAAAACACACCAAGAAGGATGATCTAAGATAAATACGTCGGGATAAATTCTGAAAACTCTTCCAAGAGAAATATATGTCGGAAAGGTTCTTCGACAGGAAAGTGGAATATTTTCACGAACTACGTATGTGATCCATGACTATGGACACTTTCATTAACATATTTCTAGATATGTTACTTTATGTACCATACATTAAGAATGCAAAGGTAAAGATGCAGCAGTTTTTAGGATGTCATCCTCTGAATTTTTGGGAAAGGATTGAGTTCAACATGCCAAAAAAGTTGGATACCACACGACACAAATGTAGGCTCTGTTATGATCATGGATAGTTGAGGGAGGAGAACATGAACCGAAACAGAGAAAAGTCTAAGAAATTTTCTGATAACCGCAAACCTGGGTTTAACCCAAAGCCATATAGAAAGAAAAATAACAACTTTTTGGCAAACAAGAACTTCAATAAATCTGGTACGAAGCCTTAAGTACAAGCTTCTAATTTTAAGAAACCAGTAGCAAGTGGAGCCAATGCTACCACACTATAGATCAAGTGCTAGAAATGTAATGGGTCGCATTATGCCCGAGATTGTAAGAACAAGACTAGTGGGGTCTTGCACAACTTACAAGAAGAACCAACTATTGAGGACATAGCTGAAACACTGCCGGTTTACGCAGCATTGGATGGACGAAGGGAAGATATAAAGCTACAATGGTTGAGATAGAAGGTAATATCTTGAACGCTTCTATTTCAATACTTATTGATCCTGATGCTTGTCGGAGCTATGTTTCGCCTAAAATTGTTGATGGATGCAAACTAGGTCAGGTAACACATGATAAACCTTGGCTGGTTCAGTTAGCCATATGTACAAAATGAAAGTTTCAAAATTGTTAAATAATGTGAGGTAAACCTGAATGGTTTTCCAATGAAATCAAACCTGAACATCCTACCTTTAGGATCGTATGATATACTGATTGGCATGGACTAGTTGGAAGAACACCATGTAATGCTTGATTTCTTACACAATGGAACCAAGTGAAGGTTCATGGAATTCCAAAGAAAGTTTCTATAAGGAAAATATTTTCTTTACAAGCAAAGAAATGCATCAGGAAAGGCTCTAAGTTGTTTGCAGTAAACATCCAAGACTCAGAGTCTGAAAGAGAATAACACATAGAAGACTTCTCTGTTCTTGAAGAATTCAAGGATGTGTTTCTCGAGGAAATGCCAGGATCACCTCCGAAACGAGACATAGATTTTTCCACCGAAATAACCCGGGATCAGTTCCGGCTTCCAAATCCCCTTACCATATGACTTCCCTTGAGTTGGTGGAACTCAAACTACAGTTGCAAGAATTGATAGAGAAAGGGTATATCCGACCTAGTGTGTCTCCTCGAGGAGCACCGATATTGTTTGTAAAGAAGAAGGATGATACGATGCGGATGTGAACCGATTACCGTCAATTGAACAAAATGACTATCAAGACCATTATCCACTCCCTAGGATCAATGACTTGTTCGATCAGGTGGGAGGATCCATAATATTTTCAAAGACTGACCTGTGATTCAGGTACCATAAGGTATTGATTCACGACAAGGATATTCAAAAAACCGCCTTTTGTATAAGGTACGAGTACTATGAGTTTGTAGTGATTTCGTTCGGGTTGACCAATGCACTCATGAAATTTATGTGTATGATGAATAGCATATTCAGTAGGTATCTAGATAAGTTTATCTTGGTCTTTATAGATGACATACTAGTTTATTCCAAGACTAAAGAAGAACACATAGACAACCTTTGCATAGTACTACAAGTGTTCAGAGAACACCAACTTTACACTAAGTTTAGCAAATGTGATTTTTAGAAGCCACAAATACAATACTTAGGTCACATTATCTCCAAGATAGGGATAGCTCTCGACCCAAAAAATATTAAATCCATAAATGATTGGCCTACCCCTACTAGTGTAACTAAAATTAGGTCCTTTTTGAGATTAGCGGGATATTATCAAAAGTTCATTCAGAAATTCTCGAGAATCGCTTTCCCCATGACTTCTTTCTAAAATAAATCAAATAAGTTCTTATGGACTGACAAGTGCAAAGCAAGTTTTAAAAATATTAAGCAGCTTTTGATTACCACACCGGTACTACGAATTGTGGATCCCGATGGGGATTTCGTTGTTTCCATGAATGTAAGTAAGGAAGGAATTGGAGGAGTCCTGTTGGAAAATGATCACGCGATATGTTATGAATCGCAAAAGTTAAAATAGCATGAGCACAAATACCCTACACACGATCTTCAGTTGGAATCCATCATCCATGCCTTGAGGATGTGGAGGCACTACCTCATGGGAAGGAAATTCCTTCTAAAGACAAAAAATATGAGTCTAAATTATTTATTTGATCAACCAAATGTGAATGCAAGGCAAGCCAGGTGGTTGCATTTCCTTAGTGAGTACCATTTCGAGCTAAAGCACATTAAGGGAAAAGAGAACAAGGATGCCAATTCTTTTAGCTAACGAACTCATATGATAAATAAGGTGACTTTGAGTAAAACCAATGCATATTTGCATGAGAGGATTAGAGCGGCCAATAGATTTGACCCCTTCTATGTGTAAATCCTCAAGAAATTCCAAGAGGACTGGTTGTTTCAACAACAAAAAGAATACAAGGTAGATGAATTCGGACTGCTATGGTCCAAGGATAGATTGTACATTCGAGAAGGAGGTGACATTCGGTCCAGCATCCTCACAAAATTTCATCGGGAACCCTACTCAGGGTACTTAGGATATCAAAAGATGATATATGCATTTAAGAGACACTTTTTCTGGCCTAAGTTAAAGACCGACATTGTGATCTTTATCATGAAATTCCATGAATGTCATCTAGTCAAAGCTAAGCATCAACATCCGTTGAGGTTGTTGCAGCTGTTACCCATTATGGAATGGAAGTGGGAGGTTATTAGTATGGATTTCATCACTGGTTTACCAAAAAGTAAGAAGAAAAATGATTTTATTTTTGTAGTCATCAAAAAGTTGTCGAAAGCAACACACTTCATTCCTATGAAGTTGACCTACAAAGCAGTGAACATTGATGATATCTTCTTGAAGGAGATATTTAGATTTCATGGGATACCCAAGGAAATCATCTCAGATAGAGATGCTAAGTTCACAAGAAATTTTTGGAGATATTTATTCTCCATATTGGAGACGTAGTTAAAATTTAGCACTGCATACCACCTGCATACAAACGGGCAGACAAAAAGAGTAAACCAGATTGTTGAGGACATGCTTAGGATGTATGTCATGAAAAAATCCATAAAGTGGGAGGATTACTTGCATCTCGTACAGTTCGGATATAGCAATGGTTATCAAAATTCCGCCAAGATGAGTCCCTTTGAGGTACTCTATGCACGAAAGTGTAAAACACCGGATACTTGGGATAGCCGGTGGATTGGATTGTGTTAGGGTCTGATTTATTGATGGACTTGGAATAATTTATTTCCAAGGTCCAGGGAAACCTTAAAGAAGCGCAACACCTCCATAAACGTTACGCAAACAAGAAAAGAAAAGATAAATACTATTCAGTAGGAAATAATGTCTACTTGAAAGTAAAATCAAAATGAAGCTTCTTGAGCTTCGATAGGTGTGGTAAGTTATCACCTATATTTTGTGGACCTTTTGAAATACTGGCCAAGAAAGGGCCAGTGGCATATGAACTAGCATTACCCACGCATGTAAGATTCCATAACATTTTCCATGCATCTTTGTTAAAGAAATATGTTTATGATACTAAACATGTTCTTTATTGGTCCCTATTACAGGTGGAACCTGAGGGGGAGTTTGACCCTGGGCCTATTCATATACATGACAAGAGAGAGGTGCATCTCTAGAAGTGCACCATAGTCCAATCGAAACTGAAATGGAATCACTTTGAGGATAATGAAGCTACTTGAGAGAATGATGCCACCATGAGAAAGGCTTACCCCTCCTTCTTTCATGATGTCATTTCGAGTCCCTAAAACAACATGGGCGATTTTGTTCTAAGTGGGGAGGGATGTAATATATTGAATTTGGGACCTAACACTTATTAGCATGTGCCTATTGATTATGATATTGACTTGATAGTTTATTTTGATATATTGGATTGAAGACCCCACTGCATATGAAGATGATGATTTGTTTTATATATTGGTCGTAATCCAGTTCTTGAGTATATATATATATATATATATATATATATATATATATATATATANTGTGTTGAGCAAGGAGCTCTAGAGCACATGGGTAATTAAAGTTTTGTGTTGAGAGAGGAGCTTTGGAACACATGGGTGATTAATGTTTTGTGTTGAGTGAGGATCTCTAGAGCACATTAGTACTTAATTTTGTGTTGAGCGAGGAGCTCTCGAGCGCAAGAGTACTTAAATTTGTGTTGAGTGAGAAGCTCCGGAACACATGAAAATATAAGATTTGGAAGTGTTGGACATAATCCCTGGAGCCTTCCATGTTGATGTTGAGAATAAGCTCTAGAGCATCAAATCCTTGTCCATTGTATCCGTAGGTGTATCATACAAGTACATCCTAGAATTAGTGTTGAGCGAAGAGATCTGGAATTGCACTAAGTTGTAACTCCTTGTTAAACCGTTGCGTATGGGATTTGGTAAGCGCTTGGGGTTACTAAAAATAATTTAATAAATTTCGAGTGAAAACAACTTGAGGAAAAAAATATCAATCTCATCATACTTATTTACAAGTTATTAAATGAAATTTTGAATTTCTGTATTCTCATCAAGTACTGAAGAACTACCATGTTATACGAGGGAAATCCAACATGCAAGGATGTTTAGAGTTTCCTAGCCTAGTAGACCTAAACCATCTACCTACTTTTCCTTAATGACAAAGTGTCATTAAGTCAAGGGATCATGGTATATGATGCCCAAAGACAAATGTTAACAAGTGTTATATTATTATGTACTTTATACATGGTATGTATAAAGAATTAAATATATTAATAATATAAATAAATGTAAGAAAGAACAAAGCTCCATCAATTATTATTTATTATTAAAGGATTAATAAATAGTATAATTCCTAGAAAAGTATTAACAAGGAACTAGTAATTAGTTCCTTAGTTAAAATATTAAAAATTACCCCAAAGTAAATTAAAAAGAGTTAAATCAATAAATCAAGATTTCTTGATTTAACTTCCTCTTTGACTGAAAAGTCTGTCTATAAAGACTCAAGCCAAGGAAAGGATTGGGCTTGTGTTCTATCTTTGGTGAATGATTAGTTTGCATGTTTTTCTCTCAAGTAAATTGTTGGAGAACAATTTTCCTGGAAGGAAAAAAAGAACTCATCTAGAACTGATTACGAGTTAGGAAACCCTACCTTCATTAGACGAAATTTCAATTTAAAATGGGCCTCTGAAAAACAATACAAATTCCATGTCATCATGTATTAGCCAATCAAAATTCTTTAAAATTAAAAAAGGGAGCACCTCTTAAACAAATTTTTTTAATAAATTTGGGGATAGGTATCATAAAAAAAAACTATTTTTTTGTTCCTATTTTCGACATATCTCCTTGTGTTTTTACTCAAATTTCGATTGGGAGAGATTGTTGGATGTAGAATTAAATTACGCATCCAATGAGTACCCACTCGGTATACTTTTGATAGGCCATGCTACCCCAAAAACAAGAAATGCCTAAAAAAATGTGATGATGATGTCATTCATCACATTTTTTCAGGTATTTCTTGTTTTGGGGATAGCAGGGCCTGTGAAAAGTATGTCAAGTGGGTACTCGTTGGATGCAAAATTTAATTCTGCATCCAATGAGCTTTCCTGATTGAAATTTGAGTAAAAACACAGGGAGATATGTCGAAAATACAAACAAAAAAGAAGTTTTTTCTTTTCTTCCTCCAAAATTAATGAATATTATTTTATTATTTTTACAATTATTTTATTAATTTTCCTTAGGAGGCCCATTTTGAGTTTAATTTTTCTCTAATGAGGAGCTCTAAGCTACTTGCATGTTGGAATCCAACTCAGGGGGATCCAGATTTAAACCAGGAACGGTTCCGGGTCATTGTTGGGTAGAATGTGGTAGTTCCCAAGTGATTTCATCATCTGATACAGAGGTCATATCTACCCATGATTTGTTAATGTTGGTTATTTAAAGTGTGTAGGTTCAGCCATTAAAGGAGCTTCAGAAAATTAGAGGTATGAAATCCTAGTATGTCTAATTCATTTTCTAGCATAGATGTTGGCTGATTTAGGTAAAGGTTCATATTATATTCCTAACCCTATGTAATTATTTATCTATTTGAATCTTTTATGGTTTACAGTTTTATACTATAACCATATTCTGTAATATGTTCCTATGTTAAATTTATCCATGGTTTATTCCTTAGACTACTTCTGAAATTTAATTCCTGTATTATTAGTTTTCCTATTAAAACTGTGTTAACTTACAAACTAGGTTTATTTCAGATCTATTGTTAATTGTTCTTTTGATATTTGTACTCTACTAACATATTCCCTTTGTCAGTAGATGAAGGTTTTATATTTAATTGAATTAATCTTAGAAGTAAGTTTTATATTTATATAAGTATAAACTTACAACCTAGATAACCTAAACTATTAGATATAAGTATATATGCTATCAGAGTTAAATAGAATTATGAATCTAATCTACTAAATACACTTAATATAAAATAAGTACAAATTGAATGTTCTGCATTAAATCTAAGATAAATACACCAGAAAAGAGCCTTAAAGGTCTGTATTTTAATTAGAAGTTAAATACTAAATCAATCCGTTCAAAATAACATCATCTTAAGAAAATGAAAAGAGAAGTATTGTGACCATTCATTGGGTCCAAGATCTAGTCACTTTTTATAATTAAAATACATAGTCCCAATACTAAATAAACATTATCATAAATCGCATGCATAAATCATTAATTCCTAACTAATACTACTCATGGCCATCACATAACGATTAACCAATTAGCATTCCAACCATTAAATTAAATCCTAAGTTATCCATAGGTCGCAGTATCAACCCCTGTGGGTTACAAAATACAAGTCACGGGATTAATAAAACAACCACATAAAATTCTGAACAATCATCATTTACATTACTATGTTGTCATTCCATATAAATAATTAAAACCTCGTATTATCATTAACACACTGGAATCGCTTTACAACACCCCATCATAATCTTTTAAAAACAGCCCTTAGTTTTTTTACAAAGTAAACACCCAAGATTTGAGTCCTGTAGGGGAGTTTCTAATTTACCAAGGCCACACTATGAATTCAGGATACCTTACTTAACAACAATACGCTACAGTTAAGTTGTAAGACTAAGCTCATCCCTTACGTTGTAAGAATGGCCTCGACCATAATAATTAAAATATACAGTGCCTTAGAAAATAATCTACAGCAGCAAAAGCCATCGTGGGTTTGCACCCATGGATCTTCCATAATCCACATTACATACTAATCAACGAAATAATAAAAGCAATGCCACCAACTGAAGCTATCACAACAACTGTTAAGAACCTGTGTCAACCCCGCTCTTTATTTTGTTAGTATATTTTGTCAGATGCATATGCTTTGTAAGTCATCGCATTAGTATGATGCATTGTCCCACATTCATGGGGAGTAAGTAATAGTTGTTAAGTCATCTAGATAAAACGTTGCATTATCCCACATTCATGTGGAGTAATAGTTGTTTAGATTAGATTTAGTATATAAGTATATGTTGAGGCTAATGAAAGCATATAAGAGTTATTTTTTATTGAGCTTTCTCAAAGGAGGTTGCCCCCTTGAAGTTGCCTGCAATCAATAAAATCTCTTTTGTACTCCGCTACTTCTATTATATCGTGCATTTTGATTGTTCGTTGTAGGAGGTTCTCCACATCTGGTATCACAGCACTTTCTTAGGCTCGTTGGGTGGAATTTCGGGAATTTTTTTATTTTTTTCTACCATGCTTCCTAGTGCTATGAGCCTTACAGTTGTTCTTCTTCTTGCAGCAATATCATTCATCTGAATCAGGGATTAAACCCTATACACTTAACTGTGGGAAGTACTTGGGCATAGCCCTAAAACTCATTGTGAGGATTACCACAGGAACCTTGAAGTAGCTAGAAATTGAGAGGACCTGCAAAGTGAAAAGGGAAACAAACCCCACCAGATTGACTAGATTCCCATCCATGAGGAAAACCAAAGAGCTGTCATTTTTTGCCAAGCGGTTAGCAGTTCAACCTGCACCGTGAAGTGAGGGGTACTGCCCTAATACTCAAGCCCAAGACAGCCTTAGTGGCTGAGTGACTACCTTTGAACCAATAGGAAGTCAAATATACCTAAGTTCCATCTCTATTTACAGTTGATAACACACAGAATTTCAGAATTGTCATGGATCATTTACTCCATTTCCTGTTGATAAAACGCAGCTTCTAGCACTGCCACAAATCACGTTTCATCCATATATTCCTTGATTTAGCTCTATTTTTCTTGAAATTTCCTTGTCACCCTCGTAATACCATTATGCATATTCCTTCATTGAGGCCCTTATCCCCAATTTCACTTCCTCAAGGCTGAAATTCCACATTTGTCAATTTTTAGAATTTGTCGTAACTTCTCTGATTCTCACCCAATCACCTTCAGATTTTTCCATGGTGTTCATTTTCCATTTCTTCTTCATTTTCCCTCTTAGACAAATTTTCCAATTCCTTCCTCCCACCTATGAAATTCACATTTTCTACTTCTTGTCCTTAAAAGAGTGTCCAAAACCCCGTAAAACCCCAATTACCCCCCCAAATGTTTCCCAAACAAAAAATATCCTTTTCTAAAACCCTCTTCATTTTTTTTTCTACCCATTACCTGAAGATTTAAAAAAAAAATTTGCTTATGGTTGTCACCCGTGCTGGAGCAAATAAACAAATGGAAGAAGAAATTGCCGCTATGAATTCCAAACTTGAGGATCTAGATCAAAAATTTCTCGACCTCCATCTTCAGCATTCACCCATGAACAACCTCTTCCAGCCCGAGTCTTCTACAAACACTGGGTTCTCATCGTTTAGCAACTTCCATGGGTTGAAGATGGATTTTCCTCGCTTCAATGGTGATGATCTGACTAGATGGATTTATAGGGCAGAACAATATTTCAGTCTTCATAACACTTTTGATGTCAATAAAGTTCCCTTACATCCTTTCATTTGGAACATGAAGCACTTAAATGGTTCTGTTGGTACATCAAGGCTCATGCCGAGCCAAACTAGACATATTTTTCCCAACTCCTCTTGCACCGATTTGGTCCTAGTGCTTTTGATGACTTCATAGGAGCACTCACCAAACTTCACCAAACTAGCACTGTGTGAGAGTATTAGACAGAATTTGAAAAACTCACCAATCACACCGAGGGATTGCCTAGTGCATTCTACCTTATTTGTTTTATCAGTGGTCTGGAGGATGCAATATGCTATAAAGTTAAAATGTTCTACCCCAACACAATGATGGAAGCCCTCGGATTGGATAAGATATCAAAGAACAAGGTCTGGGCTCAACAATGCTCCAAATCCACTCTTGCTCCATTCAAACCTATGGTTCCTCAAAGAACCCAAAATACGCCAGCTCCTAGAACCACTCCTATCAAGCATTTGTCTGAAGCAGAGATGTGGGAACGTTGGGAAAAAGGGATTTGTTATAATTGTGATGAGAAATTCACCTAGGGACATAGATGTGCTGAGCAAAAGCTCTATCTCTTGGATGTGGATTCTCCACCCGCACCTAAAATGTTTTATGCCTTTCCCTTAGGCGGATGTGATGTGGTTCTGGGCGCTCAATGGTTATGCACACTTGGGCCCATTCTATGGGATTTTGCTGAACTTAGGATGCAGTTTTCAATCAACGGTACCAAACACACATTGTGGGGATTGCAACCAGGGTCTCTCAGCCTCATCAGTTCGCATCGCATGGAAAATATTCTTAAGAAAAGATCACATGGTGTCATCGCTCAGCTCCATTTCATTCAGATGCAACCTTCAGCAGTCTTAACTACTCCATTGGATCTCCAACAAATTTGGGATCGATATGCATGTGTGTTTGCTAAGCTAGTGGGATTGCCACCTTCCCGGCCTGAAGGCCATCATATTCTGCTCCTTCCTAGAAGTATCCCTCCCAACATCACACTCTATCGCTACCCACTTCACCATAAGACAAAAACTGATATGCTTGTTCGTGACTTACTCAAGCATGGTGTTATTCACCCTAGCACTAGTTCCTTGTCTTCACCGGTCCTTCTAGTCCGGAAAAAAGATGGGTCATGGTTCCTTTGCATCAAATTTTGAGAACTTAATCATATCACAATCAAGGATATGTTTCCAATTCCTGTTGTTGATGAGCTTCTAGATGAGCTCCATGGTGCTCATTTTTTTCTCCAAGTTGGATCTTCGTTCTAGGTATCAGCAAATTCTGGTCCATGCGGATGATATCTCTAAAACAACTTTTCGCACACATGATGGCCATTATGAATTTTTGGTCATGCCATTTGGCCTCACAAATGCCCCTTCCATGTTCCAGGAATCGATGAATAAAATATTTCGGCCCTACTTGCGAAACTTCATTCTGGTCTTCTTTGATGATATCCTCATCTATTGTAAAACCTGGGTTGAGCATCTCCAACATCTGGATATTGTACTACAACTTTTATGTGATCATAATCTCTATGCCAAACAATCTAAATTTGTTTTTATGGCAGAAGGAAGTAGACTATCTTGGGCATATTGTTTCAGCACAAGGGGTTCATGTCGATCCTACCAAAATCGATGCCATGAAAAATTGACCACCTCCTCAGACCTTGAAGAGCCTCTATGGGTTTTTGGGACTTACTGGTTACTACCACAATTTTGTCAAGGATTATGGGAATATTGCAGCTCCATTAAAAACTCTACTATGAAAGGGTTCTTTTGCATGGACACCTGTCGTTGAGCATGCATTTGAGAAACTGGAACAAGCTGTGTACCACACCTATTCTAGCTATGCCTGATTTTTCCAAGCCCTTCACTATTGAGAGTGATGCTTGCAACAATGGACTTGTTGTTGTCCTCCTCCAAGGCAAAAATCCCATTGCATTCACCAACAAATACATGTCTGGTAAGATTTTAGTTGCCTCTACATATGAGAAGGAAATGATGGCTATTTTGCATGTCATATAGAAGTGGCATCCATACCTCTTAGGGAATCCTTTATGCATCAAGATTGATCACCAGAGTCTGAAATATTTCCTGGAACAATGAGTCTCATCCCCAACACAACAAAAATGGGTTAGCAAACTCATGGGTTATGACTATGAGATCACTTACAAGAAGGGTAAGGACAATCTTGTGGCGGATTCTCTTTCCCGCACATTTAATGATCATGCTTCTCTTTCCACTATTTCTATGCTTATTCCAAATTGGTTACAATCTGTTTAGCAAGGCTATGTCAATGACTCTTCCTTATCTCAAATCATCCAATAGTTGGCCAACAATCGTTCTCTTGTACCGCATTACTCTTGGGATGGTTCTTCTCTGAGATACAAGGGTTGCTTGGTGCTTCCCCAAAGCACAGATATTCACCAGGATGTCTTCTATGAACTCCATGCTTCTCCAATGGTAGGGCACCTTGGGTTCCTCAAAATGTATGAGCGAGCACGATGTAGCTTCTTTTGGGTGGGAATGAAATGGGAAATTCAATAGATGGTTGTTGAATGTGATACCTGCCAGCGCCACAAGGGTGAAACTACACTCCTCCCCAGCTTGTTCGAACCCTTGCCCATCCCTACAAGGATTTGGACAGATATTTCGATGCATTTCATCGATGGGATCCCTAAATCTGGAGGGAAGACCATAATCTTGGTTGTGGCTGATCGACTCTCCAAATATAGTAATTTTTGTGCTCTCACCATCCATATACTACCTCCTGAATCGCATAAATTTTCACGGACCAGATATTTCGTCTTAATGGCATCCCTTCTTCCATTGTCTTAGACCGTGATGCAACTTTCATAAGTCATTTTTGGACAAAACTCTTTCACCTCACTGGAACCAAATCAAAAATGAGTTCAGGATATCACCCACAAACACATCATCAAACAAAAGTCACCAACAAATGCTTGGAAACTTATCTTCATTGCTTCACCTCTGAACAACAACATCAATTGGAAAAGTGGCTCCCTCTCGGTGAATGGTGGTACAATAATTCTTACCATACCGTATCTAAAATGACTCCATATGAAGCTATTTATAGGAAGCCATCCCTAGTGCTCCTTCCATACACCCCCCATAGTTCACTAGTTCAGGTAGTTGACATGGTTTTGTGCAACCATGATCAGATTCTTGACATTCTACAAGAGAATCTTCACATGGCAAGAAATCGAACGAAGCAACAAGCCGATCAACACCGTTCTGAGTGCACCTTTCAATTCGATGATATGGTTTTTCTTCATTTCTAGCCTTACAAGCAATCCTCCCTAAAACTCAAAGGGCATCAAAAGCTGGCTCCAAAGTTCTATGGGCCATTACAGGAAATTTGGGGTCTAAAATGGGACCTATAAGAAAGCACACCAACAATAAATTTTGTGAGTTGGAATTCAAGAACCAATATAATTTCAATTAAATGAGTCAACCATAATGGTTGAATTGACATATTTGTCGTAAAAGAAAACTACTTTTTTTGTTCGTATTTTCGACATATCTCCCTTTGTTTTAACTCAAATTTGAAGCGGGAGAGCTCGTTGCATGCAAAATTTAATTTTGCATCCAACAAGTACCCACACTACTTACTTTTGATGGAATACGCTACCCAAAAAATAAGAAATACCTGAAAAAATGTGATGATGATGTCATCATCACATTTTTTCAGGTATTTCTTTTTTTGGGGGTAGTGGGGTCCATCAAAAGTATGCAATGTGGGTACTCATTAGATGTGGAATTAAATTTCACATCCAACGAGCTCTCTCTCTCTGAATTTGAGTAAAAACACTAAGAAATATGTCAAAAAATATGAACACAAAAAGTCGTTTTTTTCATTCTTCCTCCAAAATTAATAACTATTATTTTCTTATTTTCCTTAGAAGGCCCATTCTAGACCTCAAATTTCCTCTAATGCATATAATATTCTTCAGAATATTGGTTTTGTTGCTTATAAATTGGGATTTCCTCCTTCTTATCGCATTCACCCAGTCTTTCATGTCTCTTGTCTCAAGAAAGTGATTGGCACCAGCATCAGAGCCAATCCTCAATAAGCGCACTCGTTAGCTTTTCTCTTGGGCCATCACAGAGGTATTAATTCAATGGCATGGCATGCAACAAGATAATGCTAGATACGAACCACTCCTCTATATTCAGTAGTAGTTTCCACATCTAAAGCTTTGAGGACAAAGCTTTCTAATAGGGAGGGGATGTTATGAATCCCATGTCAATCCCCCTCTTTATTTTGTCGGTATATTTTGTTAGATGCATATTCTTTGTAAGTCGTCCCATTAGTATGATGTCTTATCCCACAGTCATGGGGAGTAAGTAATAGTTGTTATGTCATCTAGTTAATAGTTTGCATTATCCCACATTCATGTGGAGTTATAGCTGTTTAGATTAGACTTATTATATAAGTATGTGTTGAGGCTAATGAAAGCATCGAAGAGTTATTTTGTATTGATCTTGCTCAAAGGAGGTTGCCCCCTTGAAAGTGGCCCACGATCAATAAAATCTCTTTTGTGATCCAATATTTCTGTTATATCGTGCATTTTGATTCTCCACAACAACCTTGGGGAAGGATCATGCCATACACAACATGGACTCTACCCAAACTTTGTCAACTATTACAAGTCATATTTAAATAAAATCATTTTACACACAATCCATCAACAAAGGCGAATGCCTCATATAACCCACAACAATAAACAAATAGCATGACATAAATTCAACACATACACGGTAAATATAATAACCATTTCCAATTAATAAACACAATATATATTTATGTAGAATATTTCCAGCAATGCAAGTCAAGTATTACCCAATCGTGCCAAGGGCTATGACACCATTGCAAGAAATGGTGCTTGCCATGAATAAAAGCCCCAAAAACAAAATGCAAGTTACAATAACATAAATTTATACATAGATCCTATAAGAGTACTAAATTTTTAATCCACTGCCAAAAGGCCTCACTAAATATAAAAACGCAAGACTATTAACACATGCCCGAAGGGGAATTCGAAACCACATAGTGAAACCTAAAACCAAACGACGAAGAAAAAACTTAGTTAGGCTGAGAGATAAACAAGTTTAGGCTTGTTGAACAGGCTTACCTTACACCTTGGCATCACCTATGAACCAACGACGAAGCTTTGAGCCACACTGCTCGTCGTTAACCCTGGCACCTACAAAGCACTAAACAAAACAAGGAATGAGGAGTATGAAATGTGGAACCACGAAACAAATACCAAACATTTCCATAAATCCAATAGATCTTACCTTTGATTAACCATTAGTCACTCCATTTTTTTCCTACAGAGAACCATGACCAAACCTTCAACAAGCAAAACAAACTGACAAGCCTTTGTGGAAGCCAAACCCTATGTCGGGTCTTCCACAATCCCCAAGGAGCATTAGTGGCACCAGCCTAGTGTCCATTATCAAACTAAAATCCACATTTCCATAGTTTTCAAACGATTCATTTATATTGGTCTCCATTCCTTGAATTTCCTTAAACCCTATCGCATAAAGGTTCAAACCTTATATTATAACTCGCCACCCCAAGCTTGTTCACAAGGTATCGTGTAAGGTATAGTATAATGATAGTCTACATGATATAATGCGCTAACCCAAACTTAAAACCTTAATGCATAGTATTTAATATCTACCTTAAAGATCAAAGGCTTAAGCCTTAAAATTTGCTCTCCCATTCCCTAAGCTTCAAGCTTAAGAACTGTATCAAGTATTTCTCCTTGCTACACGGGCAGGAATCGGTCCCTTCTGTCTATAGGACATAAAGGTAGGTTCCTACGTGGATGGGAAAATGCAGAAAATAAAACAGAATGTAAATAATAGTAAACTAAGCTAACAACAGAATATAAACAAGAAGATGGAGCAATGGTGAACTCCTCTACACACGAGTGGTTAGGGTTCTGCGTCCGTTAACCTACAAACAAATCCTAAGCTATGGTAAAACCTGAAAAAAAATGTTAAGCTAAAAACCTACAAATGGAAACAAGGTTTAGAAAGAAAATAAAACAAATAAACAAAACATGCAAGACAAATTATACCTTCTCTAGTGGAAATGGGCCACCATGCCCAAGCTTGTGGAAGCACCTCTGTCTCTCTTGGATGGGGAGTAATGGCTCAATGGAGATGGAGATGGAGAAGAGGGAGTGTGGGTGGTTTGAGAGGCAACGGTCTCAAAGCATCCACGGGCAGCATAACAATAGGCAAAGGGGGAAGTATTTTGAGAGTGACCCCCCACCCTCCTTTTATAGCTTTTCCAAGGGGTTTTAGGGTTTTATGCCCTTGGTCAAGGCTTTAGCCCCCTTTTTGGGCCTTTATCCCCTTTTTTGGGCCTTTATCCCCTTTTTCCCTAACTTTAGCCCCTTTTTTAGGGCTTTAGCTTCTAGGAGGATATTTTGGGCTCCTTTTTGGGGTTTTTAGCCCTTTTTCTTCATCCTTAGTCTATTTTGAGGGTGTGGGGGGTTTAATGGAGGGATAGGAGGGTCGTGGGATGGTGTCCTTGGGTGCTGTAGACCATTGAGAGCTTAGTGGGGGATTTTTGGGTTAATAGATTGCCTCCTGATGTGTGAGGGAAAGAGCTCAATGTATGGCCGATGAACATCATAGTATTTGCTACGTGGAGGTGGCGCTTCCCGGCCTGGGGCATGGTGGCTTTTGGTTTTTGTATTAATATGGTTCCCATCAATGGGTGAGATACAAATGATGTGCGACATGTATATGGATTAGGCGGGCATCCCCATGCTCCTGACAATGTGAAAAGAATAATTTGATCTATGCTCTAAAATACAAGATCCGATCATATACAACCGATGGTACAATAATGGTTGCCTCCATGTGAGGATGAGATACAATACTGATCTGGTACATTGGACCCATGGGACTCTAATGGAATGCTATATCTTCATGATTGATGGTCTGTTGGATCTAAAATGGTACATAGCTATGTGGACTCGCTGATTGAGAGTCAGAGTCTTTGTGGTACAAGTATGCTGCATCAATCATAAAGGTATGTCTAAGCACTGATGGGGCTTCTGAATGCTGTCTCCAACGTAACCCAAAAATCACAAGGTACATAACCTGTTTAGCTCTTTCAAGTGGACTCACCAATGTGCTAGATTCAGGTGACATCCGGGGTCTTCAACTAAATATTGTACAGACAAAACCTTGTATGAATCTGAATGGTGCGATGATGTAGTTGAAGTCAAGCACGTGAGAAACAACCATCCCAACAGGCAGTAGGGAATCCTCTCAAGTGGTCCAAGGAACTCATCAATGAGGTTAATGAAACCAAGATATAGGGACCTCTAGGTCTATCCTCTGGAATATGTGTTGGCTTCGACAGAGGGATACATGCCCCTAGCCAAGGCAATGATGTTTCCATGACCAGGAGCATGAGGGAGATAACTGGAAGGTGTGAAGCAATTTGCAGACTGAATCACTGAATGGGGAAGGGGGGGAGGAAAATATTTGAATAGGGGTGAAGGTGGGGGGGGGAGACTCAAACTTCCTTTGTTCAGAGTATGACGGTAGGGCATACCAGGAAGAAATGAAACTTGACTCATGGGAATGGGATCATAGCTGTAATACCGGGAATGTCATTGCAAATGGGAAATGCTGGGAGGAGATACAAACTTTTGAAATTGATGGGATCCAAGGAAGACTCATTGTAGAGTACTCTAAACAAAGGTGATGCAATGGGAGAATTCTACCAAACTATTTTGTGTGGGGTGGTGTATAGGGACACCTTTATGGTATGATCTCGTGGATTTTTGGTGAGCTCGAGAAGGTAAATGCTCAATGGTGCTTTCAATTTTACAGAGTCTGAAAGCATGAAGAAGACTCCAGTGGGGGATCTTTTTCATTGGTAGTCTCATGTGCCTAAAAAGGGATAAAAGTATGCATAGGATAACTCTCCCATCCTAGAGGGGATGAGAGACTTCTTTACTGTTGGTAGTCCAATCAGGCCAGAAAAGGTTAAACCTATACTGACTGTACGGTCATTCGGATACATTTACGAGAATGAATGAAACCAAGTTTGGTCGACAATAATTTCTTGATGAGAAGTTTGGAAAAGATCTTAACGACAACCCATGGTGAGCGTTTTCATAAAGCACAGCCTCTCTACCCAAGAAAGCATAAAAGTATGCAGAGCGGAATGGTCTTGGCTTGAGTGTGACAAGAGTGTCATTTTAATTTTACTGGTCTACATGGTCCGCAAAAGGAGGTAAATGAGACAGTGTAGATTCCCTTTCCTATACTTTAGCGAGTGGGAAAGGAGGTAGCTACGCTCAACAATCTTTTCATTGTTTTAAGGAGTCAGAAAAGAGCTTAAATGAAACTCCAATATGGTCAACCAATTGTGGTGGCACAAGCGATGCCCCATGTAGGGATAGTGGACAGAGGTCCAAAGGTCATCCACATAGTATGGACGAGGTAGAAGGCTTTCAAACATACCAATACATGCATGGGATAAATTGTTGCAGAGGCTCGTGAGTCAGTGTGACAGAGGAACGCAAACCGAAGTGGATCTCGAACAGAGGTCAGGAGAGTGTGTGTGTGTTGTACTGGATGAAATTGACTACATGCAATGTAAGTACAAGTCCGGAGGCACTTATATGCCAAATAAATGCAAGAAAAATAAAGGGTTTTATGGATGATGGTCCAGATGTTCGCATAAGGTGTGGTGGAAAACACAATTATAAATACAAAAATAAAAGTAAAATTACATTCCTTAATGGGCGGTGGCCCGAGGACCCACATGAGTAGCGGTAGACAAGAGTGATACAAGTACAGGTTCTCATACACTTGCATTGCCATGCTGTGGCTTGTAAATTGAGGTAACTTCTGGGGAGCAGTCCTGATATTTGTTTGTTAAACATGAGACGATGGTCTCATAAGGAGATGGAAATCTGATCCCGAAGGTGTGAGATATGTCTCGAACTAGTTCCAAGTGACTTTTTATTAGCAGCTGATGGTGCTGCCCCTGACTTGTGCTAAAAAATGTTGAAAAACAAGAAAGGGAAAAAACTACGCTATCAGGGACTTTTAGTGGTTATATCAGGCATAAAATATCTTGAGGTGGAGCCCATTGCACGACTTCTTCAAGAGTCAACCATTTGATTCAGCAAAGAGGTATGCCCCCTTGTTGAGACAAAGGTCATTGGCAAGGTAGGATGACAAAATTTGGTCTTTTATGGGAAGAATCGATTCCACACTATGGTTTAAAGGGAATGTGGTAAAACCGAAGGCGGTATTACATATATCTCTGTCATTGCGTAAGTGGAGCTAGGATAGATCAGGTGGATCTTCCACGGCCGATGAGACAGAAGGAAAACTGGTGCTAGAGATCATGTAAATGGTATTGGTTATGCCTTTGGTGGCCTTGTCCCCAGTCTTTGTTGGAGGAAGAGGGTAGGGCTCGAGATGGTAGGAGTATTTGATGGGCCTGGAGGTAGGTGCAACATCATCTCAATTGGATGGTCATGAGTTAACACATTTTGGGGCCTTAGAGGTAGGGTAGGTGGTTCAAGGTATCACACAAGATCTCCTAGTGTGAAATCCTGTAGATTGCGGGTTTCCAAGACAGACTTACTCACGATCTTGGATGGTAGAAAAAGGAAAGGGAAAAGGAAAAGGGAAAGGAAAAGGATCATGCTAATCAGGAATGAACCCCAATGTTTCCCTAGTAACTGAGGTTGAGGTTGCAATTGAGGTTGCAGCTGTGGCTGGGGAAACAACGAAAGAGAGAGGTCTGATGGACCATCAGTGATGGTGGAGACAAGAGGGTTTGTAGAACTAGACATCATGTAAATGGACATGGTGTCTGAAGAAGGAGGTGGGGGATGGACTTCTTTGATCAAAGTGATCTCAGATTCAAGGGAATTCTATCGAAGGTTGGCTAGAGCCATTTGGTGTAGTTGGGAGTTCAACCACAAGGATGTTTTCATTTGTATCCATGGCATCCAAATGCGGACGGATCATGGGGATTTTAGGGCAATTCTGTTTTTGAAGGCCCTATTGCTCAGAGACGGTACAAGGCGAGACTTGTCGCGGTTCTATGGTGGCTTTGGAATTCTTGACCCTGGCCCTTTTTTGGTGGGGTGGGGTGGGTCCAGGTGTAGCTGTTGGATTTTGCGGAGTGGGTGGAGGCTGAGACTCGACCGCAATGGGCTATACTAGGGTTAAGAAAACCTGGGGCATTACTAGTTGAGCCAGTGGATCAAGATACCACACTGGGATTGCCAAGCTAGAGTTGGGTAGGCTTAAGGTGGCCATGACCGGCTTGCTCATGACACCAGGTGAGGGGAAGAGGAAGGGAATTGTATGGACTGGGGATGAGCCCAAATAACTCCCTGATGGTCGCATGTGGGAATGTGGTTGTGGTTGCAATTGTGCGTAATGCTGCTGCTGTGAGTGATGTTGTGGCTATGAATGATGTTGTGGTTGTGGTTAAGGCTGCGGTTGTGGTTGTTGTTTGGGTGCAACAATGATGAATGAGACCATGCACAAGTCTGTAGTATCATTTTGTGTTGGTGGTGGAAACACTAATGGGAAAGTATCCATCATGGTGGGATCGGTAAACGACCCAGGGCCCATATTGAACAATGGGGAGGATGGTGTGTTTTCAACTATGGTGTTAATTATAGGGATGACATTGGCATGTATGTTCGTCCCTTGCGTCTCAACGGTGGTGATGGTCGGGATAACGTTGGATGGTGCCGTTAACCCTTGGGGATCATGATAAGTGAGCTGGTCAACCATCACAATCTTCCCTTTCTGGCATAACATCATGAGATGGAATATAGTTGATGCACATGCTTGCATGGTATACATGTAACTCCTTCCGAGGAGGATGTTGTAGTCCAGTTGTGCATTGAGAACCTCGATGTCAATCAGGACTATCTTCCCAGCTAACGTGATGGGGACATGTGGGACGATTCCTTGGGATTTAGTGGGATGTCCATTGAAATCCTACAGAGTTGTGGAGGACAGTTGCAGAATTTGTGATCCAAATTTCTGCCAAACCAAAGTAGACATGACGCACATGGATGCCCCCTCATCCACTATGTACTGGTGCACAACCAAATTCCAGATGGACACCGGGATTTGGAAGGTGATAGTGGAGGGCATGCATGGTTCACCATTCTTCATGTCAAAGGTAATCAACTTGGATTTGAAGGGGTCTACTACCCCTAGGGAAGCTAGTAAGGCTTTCCACTGCATTGGGCACATTTTAAGTACCTCAAGAGCGGACAACGGACATGGCGGTTGGCGTTTGGGCCAAATCATCCACAATGCTATAGCTGACTACAGCTCTGGCTGTGTCATTATTGGAAACTCTGCATATGGGGGGGCATGCGAATGGGGGTAAATGAAGGGGCAGGTTGACTATCGTAGACATGGATGCTGCTAATGAGTCAACAAGTTCGGTGTTGGTACTGTACTGATTCTGTTTGGTTTGCAAGTTGACCTCTTCAATCGTCATGGCTAGTAGTTGATGAACACATGATTTTGCCATGGGAGGTTCCCCCGGAGCATTGGGATTGGCTTGGCAAGAAGGTGGGGTTGCCACCAATCCTTGGACTGGTAGTGGGTTTTGAAGCACCATGGGGGGAGGTCCTTGTGGTGCCTAGTTTGGTTGGGCTTGATTGGTAGCATTGGTGGCCTATTGGGCCTCGTTTTGAATGGCTTGCTTAGTGCAAGCCATGAGGGGACACTCGAATGTGTAATGCCCATAAACATCATAGAGTGTGCATGGTTGGTTTGTGCAAAACAAGGCATTGCATCTTGGTGCATTCTGTCATGGGGGGTTTTGGGCTGGACATTTTACCGCAGCATTGTTGGGAGGGTTCGGTTGTTGACTCCCTTCCTGCGGTTGGTTATTGCCTTGGTTTCAAGGCCAGTTGTTTCTAGCTTGCCCTTATTGATTGTTGGGGGAAGGCTAGTTGGGAAATTTTTGTTGTCCGAACACTTTTCCCAATAGAGCGAGTGGAGCGGGGTCGAGGGTTTGAACGAGTTGCACTAGTGGTGCATAGTAGAATTGTGGGGGTGGTGGTGCCACAAATGTGGGCATTTGCTCCACATACTGCTGTGTTGGCCAAGCCATGGCCTGAGCCTATTGCGGTGGCGCAGGTTATGCATAGGAAGCTGTTGCTCTGGACTGGGACATCATTCTAACATAGTCCGAAGTTTAGTTTTGGTAAGAAACATTAGCTGTTTTGCTTGGTTGTGGTGTAATGGAAGGTGGTGTCGGTTGAGGCTACGGCTATCGAGAGACCGATCCTATGATTCCATCTACTGCATGGGATGCCCTCAGTACATTGCGGTATGAGGTAATTAGACGGGGAGTGTCTGGAATAACGGTATACAGGTATCTAGAGTGAGCATAGATAAGGTCAAATTGTTGGGCCTTCAGTATGGCCTCTTCTTTGGATTGGGGATGTTCGGATGCGACGTCCTTTCCTATGGGTGGGAGCAAGGTCTTAAGGAACCAATCTAAGAAGATCTTGTCATCAAGTTGGATTTTACATAGACTGCGATGTCGCCGCCACTCATGGATATGGTTAGTTATATGAGTGGCGGTGCTTTGACGATAGGATAACAAGATCTCCACCCCCTCGTCATATCTGATAGGGAGTTGGAAATACTGTAGGAAAATGAAGGCTAGGGAGTTGAAGTCCGGGTACTTGGCTTGCAGAAGCTCAATATACCATTTAGCCGCAGCACTTGTAAGGGTGCGTTGGAATAGCCTCAACCTAATGGAATCATCTACGATGTTGTTGGATGAGCACCATAGATGAAATGTCATAATGTGGTTTTGGGGACATTCCCGTGCCTTGCCTTCAAATTTGGGGATGTCTGATGGTAGCTTAGTTGGCATTGGAGGCCAAAAATCTTGATGGAAAATGGGGTCGTTTGTTAATCGAGCCAAGTCATACAAGTTAGGATGAGCCATGAGTGGCATATTTGACCCCAGTTTGATGTGGGATGGAGCTACGATGGTGGTGGGGTTTGCAGGTGCATGATGCATCTGCACAGCTTGGGGTGCTTGTGGTGGCACCATTACGAAAGGCCCAATGCCCCCAAGTGTTGTGGGTGGGATAGTATGAGTGGCGGGGACATTGCCCCCATGTATGACAGTGGGGGCAATGTAAGTTGATGGTCCACTACCCCCCTGTGTGGGAGGGGGGACAGTGTGTGTGGAAGGGCCACTGTCCCCATGTGATAGAAGTGGGATAGCTTGGATGGCCACTATAGGTGGTGGAAGGTGACTGATGATAGTCTACATGACTGTGCTTGGGCCACTTGCCAGGTTGTAAGTGATAGGTTGTGATGTGGACATGGGTCCACTTGCTAAGGTTAGGCCAAAAAATGAATCCAGATTTGCACTAGCCATGGGGCTTGATAGTGTAGTATGGAGGTCTAGTTCAGACTGATATGGTTGTGAATTTTGATGGTGTGGTAGATCACTAAGAATGGCTTTGATGGTGTCTATCAAGTGTTCCGAATGGTGGTGGTTCACCTCTTAGGCGTGAGGAAGAGCATGGAGGATCAATTGTGTTTGATTTTATGTATGAAACTGGAGGGAATGAGATTTGGACCCCAGTTTCAGTGGATTCCTATTGGCTGAAGGTGGTCTCTCGGCCACTAAGAATGCTAGAAGAAAAATCTTGGCTTTTTCCTCACAAGTGCTTCTACTCAATTGGAAGGGGTCGTTGCCTGTTTCGCTTGGCAATTCCTCTCAATGGCCAACTACTTTGGGGTTCCTGTTGTACTCCTCACAATGCGTTTGTGGGAAGAGCCCGAGTACTTTCCATAGTTGAAGCAGTCAGGGACTTATGTCCTCAAAGAATATAGAATTGTTTGTACTTAGTGTAAATTAGTAAATTTTAAGGCTTACTCAGCGTCATGAACTGATTTGGGTTAATTAGTTGGTATGGTGTATTTTTTTGTTTGTTTTTTTGGTACTTGGTTGATGCAAATGGTTTATGAATTCATAATGGTAGATTTCATTTCATTATGTTTGTGTATGCAAGCATAAATAATCAGAAATTGTTAACAAATACAATGATTAACCCTGAATGTTTGCTGGCCTAACTAGATGTCTACCTCACACTGATATTCCTCTTAAACCATGAGAAGGTGTTGGGCTCTAAAACCAACGGGGATAAGCCCATATGTAGATCCTCAGGTCACCTCCTGGATGCTAGGTTGGTCAAGAGGGAGGATGCTTAGCACTGTGAGAAGCCCTCCTTCTTTACCCCCTCTACCTTCCAGGTCACCTAGTTTTAATGGTTTGGAACAATATATTGGAGTGCCTAGATCTATACTAGCTTTCCCTTCATCATATCCCATAATACCTCGGATGGGGATGACTGGGTAGAGGTGGAAGGGGAAGCAAGACAATATGTTTTTAAGTTGATTTTAGTTAGGCTAGGTTCATTTAATTAATCCATTAACCTTTACTTGGCATTTACACATTGTTTATGAAATAAATTGTAGAAAATGAAAGCAAAAACTGAAATTGACTTACAATGGTGGACAAAGGTGGCTGGGCTGCCCTAACGGTCCTCTGAAATTGAAATTTACTGTCTATTAAACTGAAATTAAAGTTCTATTCGATAGGCTGCACATTTCTGATCAAATCTGGTGAGGGGGCCACAAGATTTTTTCAAAAATGAGCGAGGGGGTCACACAGAATTCAAAACCAGTCATAGATTGAGTTTCTAGGATGAAGTAGAACTTATTGGGGGATTAAGTGCATCATGGGTGCACCTGTTTTCCCATTAAGTGCACCCTAGTCTCACCTTTTGCCCCGACATGAGCGCCCTGCTCCAGATTGGGGTTTTTTTGTGAGACATACTCAGATCTGGCCGACAGTAACTTGTACTGTGGTCAACCTAACTCTGTTTTTCCTAGCAGAGTCTTTGGCAGTACATAAAACATGAAATAAACTGAATCTAAGATGGATTTAATGAGAAATTTATGAAAAACTAGGGTAAAATTTTAAAAACTTGAAAAATTAAAAATTTGCCCCAGGGATCCTGTGGGATCGACCCAGTATGGTTGCTAGTTCTGTAGCAAGGATTTCTCCCTACTACAAGGGAAGGAATGGATCCCTTCTGTCTATAGGAAAGAAGGCTAGGTTCCTACATGGATGGGAAAAGGTAGAAAATAAAACATAACGTAAATAACAGTAAACTAAGGTAACAATAGAATAGAAAGAAGAAGATGGAGCAATGGTGAACCCCTCTGCACACGAGTGGTTAAAGTTCCACCTCCATTAACTTGCAAAAAAATCCTAAGCTATGGTAAATCCTGAAAAAAAATGTTAAGCTAAAAACTTGCAAATGGAAACAAGGGTTATAAATCAAATAAAACAAATAAACAAAACATGCAAGACAAATTATACCTTCTCTAGTGGAAATGGGCCACCATGCCCAAGCTTGTTGAAGCACCTCTCTCTCTCTTATATGGGGAGCAATGGCTCAATGGAGATGGATATGGAGGAGAGAGAGTGTGGGTGGTTTGAGAGGCAAAGGTCTCAAAGCATCCACTGGTAGCATAACAATAGGCAAAGGGAGAAGTGTTTTTAGAGTGACCCCCCACCCTCCTTTTATAGCTTGTCCAAGGGGTTTTAGGGTTTTAAGCCCTTGGTGAGGTCTTTAGCCCCTTTTTTGGGATTTTAGCCCCTTTTTTAGGGCTTTAGATCCTAGGAGGTTATTTTGGGCTCCTTTTTGGGGTTTTTAGCCCTTTTTCTTCATCGTTAGGCTATTTTGAGGGTGTGGGGGTCTAATGGAAGGATATGAGGGTTGTGAGATGGTGTCCTTGGGTGGTGTAGGCCATTGAGATCTTAGTGGGGTATTTTTGGGTTAACGAGAACCATGGCATAGGAAATATGCCATTGTAAAATAATAATCATATATAAAATAAAGGTCTGATTTTTAAGCCCAAGTTTATAACCTGCTAAGAAATCAACAAAGGTTATGTTAATGATTTTAATAAAATAAACATAGAATGTAAATATACTAAGATATAAAAGATGAAACCTAAATACCTAATGAATTATAAGTAGCACATAGGTAATCTAGCTATGATAACTAATTAATGAAAATAATGTTTACCTTGCTATAAATATGAGTCAGTAAGGAACTGTAGTAATAAGAAGTAGGTATATTAATATCAAGATATTCAGTGCTCTTCAAATAATTCTCTATCGCTATGTTAAATCTGCATACGAAATAAAATAGGTGCCTTAGTTCCAACAAAACTAAGTAAGCCTGCTATACAAGTCAACACTTTACCTCTCAGAATGTCATGGGAGAACAAGTCCCTCCACTACACCTACTTTGTTTCCACAAACAAGGTCAAGTCAGAATTTTGTAAATAACAAGTAAACATATGCATAAATGAACGAAGTATATAAACTAGTAACTAACACATACACAACAAAGTACAACCGTAAGAATCAAGTAGTAATCAACGTCATTACTTCTAAAAGTAAAATACAGTAATAATCATAACTCAAAGAAAGATCATAAAATGTAAGAACAACTTATGGCCTAATAGTATTACATTCAATGTATGTATATTCTTCAAGTTAAATAATATTCTGCATAGGTAGCTTTTACTAGCTTAATATTTTTTTTAATTTTTTTTTGGGACATTACAACTAGGATATGGTATGCAGTAAATTTTGAAGGGAGATACAAGGGTTGCTAGCTCATACAAATAAGTTTTGAGGTAGGTAAATAACTCATGGAAATTGAACCCAGGTGTTAGAACAATTACACTCACAACAATTTCCAATTACACATGCAAATTACTCACAAAGGAGACTGAATAATGGAGCAGAACACTAATCTGTATTGAATAAGTGTACAATAGCCAACCCTGTGAAGTCATAGGCTTCCACAATAAATAATTACATGAGAGATTCAAATGCATTAATATTCCATTCGAATTGAGTCAAAAGCAGGCTTACTAAATCTAAGCAAATCCCCCATAGGTGCATAAAGCAGTTTCCAAAACTGTCTAGGAGCTCACGAATTGGAAAAATAAATTAGGCAAGATAATAGTGGGTGGAAGGAAAACTCATACATTCTTTTCATAGGATAAAAGAGTTTAGGATGTGGAGGACAAAAAACAAGTTTACTTCACCTAGTCAAACTTTCCCAATTGCCTTAAAACACTGAAAAAGCAGGCAACAAAGCAGAAAAAAGTAGACATGCGCTAGGGAGGCTAGGAATAAAGAAAATTTGATTCCATGAAGTTTCCCAAGTGATCCATGACTCACATTTAGCAAGTTTGACCACTATGGATGTGTGCGGGACAACTTGCATAAGGTGGAATATGGAAACTAGGCAAATAAGACAAAAATTGGATTAATTAATGTCTAAGGTAGCTAACTATGGGTTTATTATTCTAACACCCCCCCTTAAGCCTGACTTGTGAGTAAAATATCAGAAAATTATAGAGCCTAGAAACAAGGCTTAGTCACCCTTTACATATTGCATGTCCATTTAACCAAGGAAAGAGGCAAAAACCCAGTGGGAAAAATCCTCCCTTAAACATGGGCTGTAAAACAAAATTTGGAAATGTTTTCATCACTCATGCTTCACAGCATGATCAGCAATCCCCAGCAGTGATTTGAGATTGCTGAATGTCTTCTCACAAAAAAATTTGGTGAAGATATCAGCTACTTGTTCTAAAGATGAATAGAAGAGTAGGTGAATGGTGCCATCATGCACAAGTTGTCTAATGTAGTGCATATGGATCTCAATGTGTTTGGTTCTTTGCTTCTGAACTGGATCATTGCAGATTTGAATGGTACTTTCATTATCATAGTAGATAGTAGTTGAGTATTTTGATTCGAGGCCACACTCTCCAAGTAACCCTTGCAACCATAAACATTGAGTTGTTGCATTTACAACTCCTCTGTACTCTGCTTCTGTAGATGAGAGTGCAATGACACTTTGTTTCTTGCTTGAACAACTAATTGGCCCTTCTGCAAGCTTGAACACATATCTTGATGTTGACTTTTGATCTCTGCTGTCAGCTGCCCAATCACTGTCAGTAAACCCAATCAAATCAAGATCAGATTTAGCTTTATAGAAGATCCCATGTGTTCTTGTTCCCTGAACATAGTAAGGATCATTTTGGCTACTTTCCAATGGATCTCATGAGGTTGATCCATGTGTCTTGAAGTCACACTTACTGCATAAGAAATATCAGGTCTAGTATGTGTAAGATACAACAAACATCCAATCAATTGCTTATACAGCGTATTGTTTACCATAGGTGAAGAATCAACTTCTTCAAGCTTCACTCCTGAAAAGAAAGGAGTCTTGCTTGGCTTGCAATCCTTCATTTTGAATTTGTTCAGGAAATCCAAGGCATACTTGGACTGATGCACTTTGATTCCAGCTTTGGTTTGAGCAATCTTGAGCCCCAAGAATTGGCTCAATAGCCCCAAATCTGTCATGGATAAGGCATGCTTCATTGCATCCTTCAAGGAAGCAATTTCATCCTTTGAGCTTCTGTTGGGAAATAGGGTAGACCCAGGTTTTGCACCTTTTACTTCGCACCAACAAAAGACCCACAGTGTTGGCCCTTTCGGCAACAACCTGCGTGCAGGTTGCAGTCTCACCTGAAACAACTATGGGGTGTCGCAGAATCAGGTTTTTGCAAGCAAAAGAGGGATATTACTGTACCTTTAGCCTTTAATACTTATAATTAATTAACAAAGAGCTCCGACATTCATATATATAACTTCGCAGATAGATAAACATATAGTGACTTGCTTAACCCTTTACTGGGAATTCACAGCGAAGCTATTTGTTAGCAGTGATCTTACTTATCAAATATATATATTTATCAATGCATAAAGAACATAAAAAAAATAACACAAGAATCACAACACCAGATATAACGTGGTTCACCTCCAGTGTAGGGGCTATGTCCACAGAACTGTGTTTTATTCAACTCTTTACAAAATCACAGTTCTGATTTGCGCACTCAGCTGCAGATCCCTTCAAGTCCTTAAAGCCGTGCACACAGCTGCAGGCCTCTGCGCACACAGCTGCATAGGTCATCCATGCACACAGTTGGGACTTAACCTTTTCTTACAAAATAGCCTTAGCTTCACAGCAATTCCTTATACACAAAAGCCTAACCTGACTTAATTACAGGAGTGCCTATTTATACAGCGCACTATTACAAAACCATGGACTTAAACCATGGGAACCCCAAACCCTAAACCCTGACTTAAACCATGGGTTAATTACAAAAAGAGGGCTTTGACTCAACCCTGACACCCCTAAGACTAATTTGAGCCATAACGCTACTTACAAACTCCTTCAAGCCCACGGAGTTACCCACCTTAAGGACCGTTAGGGTGCGCGCCCCAATAGGCCCCTAAGACTCACCAGTGTCCTGTCCCAGGGCACTCATCTGCGTTTCTGGTGGTAGAATCCTATTGGCCAAACATAGCACACTGCTTGCTAAATCCCTCCATGATGTTGTCGGCTGCTTGCTTCTTTCCTTCGTAATATTTCTGCTGATTAAGGCCTGCTGGATCTATCAGCGACCCCATCTATTGATCTGCTTGCCGAACATTTTGACCATCCACAACTTAGGGTCCCTAGAGTTGCGTGTCAAGCTGCATAAGACAAACAACCACCTTGGTTCTGCCAAACTAGAAGGATAGATGGCGGATTTATCCAGAGTCTTCTTGTGAGGCCTTGTGCCTTTCGTCGCTCCACATTAGAGCGAACTTGTGCCTTTCTTCGTCCGGTTTTGTTGATGTATATGTAACTTCGGAATGTATTCTTCTATGTATTGTAACCCGATGTTTATTTCGGGATGTTTCTATTATGTATTTGAGTTATGAGGTCACGCCCCGATGTTCCGATCGGGAGGATTATAATGTAAACAAGTCATATCAAGTCATTACGTAAGTCCCCACAGTTTTGGGGCACTTGAGTTATTATACACTAATTAAGGTGTAGGCTCGAGTAGTAATTATTAGGTCGAGCCTACGTATGAAATGGTAATTCAAGTGAACGGACTAATATAAATAGAGAGGGTGAGTCTCTCTATTTGTCACTTGTGAATTACATCACTTGCTCTCTCTAGTGTGGCGCACTTTTGGAGAAGGAAATTCTTGGGCTTGATAGAAGACAGAAGGTTGCTATTGTGTTGGGAGGTCATCTTACTGTTTTGGGATCACATCTTGTGGTGATACTATCTTAGAGGAAGTTGAGGGGTTTTCTCCGTTTATGGTTTCCCCTCCTAAAATCTTTGTGTCTCTTGTCTCTTGTGATGTGATTATGTTATTGTTGTGCTTGTTATTCTCTCAGTGAAAAGATCTTATCATAATGCTAGCTTAAATGTTGAAAAACTAACATGGTATCAGAGCTAACCTGAGAAGAAGACACTGCGCAGCTGCGGAGGCTAGGGATTCCTTGTTTATGGATCTTCCTCCACTATTTTTCAGCAAAAGTAAGGTGGAATTACTCTCCTCCCTAGGGCGCATCTTTCTGTCGAAACAGAATTCAATTTGGAGGACTTTCAGTTTTGGACCTGTCATTGGGGCTGGAAATTAGGGCTTTTTATTGAAGAGGAATTTTTCAGTGGGACCAAGCCTAGATTGTTCTCCTATCCAAAATTGAAGTTAGGAACAAGTTTTAAGGCATTTGGGTGGATAGAAATCCGGGAAATCAAAACCCTTGTTGCTCCTGAACCAGCCCTGCGGGATTTCATTTCAAGTTTCAGATTTGACATCTTGAACCTGGTAAGATCTAAAATCTCTTGTATTTCCATTTGAGGTTCTTATTTAAAGATGTCTCATCATACCAAGCTTGATGAAAAGCTTGAGGGGGCTGATAATTTCCGAGCTTGGAAGTATAGAATCTCCCTGGTCCTGGAAGAGAATGAATTAGACTCCTACATCCATGAGGAGATTCCAGTTCCAGAGGGAGATGAGGAAAAGGCTCTCCATAAGAAGAAGATGGTTATGGCAAAGAGGATCATTGCTGATTCTATCAAGGATCATCTTATCCCTCAGGTGTCCTCTCTCAAGACACCTAAAGCTATATTTGATGCCCTAACCAAATTGTTTGAAGGAAAGAACATCAATCGAAAAATGACCTTGAGGAACCAGTTGAAGAATGTGAAGATTCAGAATGCAGAAACTATCCAGTCATACTTCACAAGAGTTTCTCAAATCAAAGAAAAATTAGAAGCTGTTGATGAAGAAGTGGAAAATGCGGAGATTGTCATGACTACATTGAATGGCCTTCCTAGGTCATGGGATGCTTTCATTCAAGGTATCTGTGCAAGAAAGAAGCTAGTCAAATTCAGCAGACTGTGGGAAGAATGTTCCCAAGAAGAAGAACGGATAGCAGCTCGAGAAGAGAAGATGGGAAGTGAAGACCAAGCCCTTACAGTTCGCTCCAAGGCTCACTCCAAGAAAAGCAAAAGAAGACCTCATTTCTCCAAAGGTAAGGATTCTCATCCTAGAAGAGATCTTTCAAAATTAAGATGTTATACATGTGATGAGATAGGGCATTTTGCAAAAGACTGTCCTAAGAACAAGGGCCACTCTCAAAAGAAAAAGGGGAACAAAAGAAGACATCATGCTCATGCTGCAGAGGATGATGAACCATCCAAGAAGAGATCCAGATATGAAAGTGAAGATTCTTCAAGCGAGGATGAATATGTTTTGATATCAGCTCTCACAGGTAACATTACTCATGGAAATGATGATTGGTTGATAGACAGTGGTGCTTCCAAACATATGACGGGATTCGAGGAATCTTTTGTGAGATTGTCAGAACATGAATCACCTCACAAGGTGAAACTAGGAGATGACTACCAATATCCAATAAAAGGTAGTGGGGAATCATCATACAAGCTAGAATCTAGTAAGTCTCTAACAATGAAAGAAGTATTGTTTGTTCCAGGACTTAAGAAGAATCTTCTATCCATTTCAGCATTGGATGCAAAAGGAATGCGGGTAGCATTCATAGGTGGACAAGTCATCATGTGGCCTAAAGGAAAGACTATCGATGATGCGGTAGTGATTGGAGAACAAGAAGGAGGCTTGTACAAATTAAAGGGACATCCAGAACAAGCCTTGACTCATGATACAGTAGAGCCAAATGAACTTTGTCATAGAAGACTTGCACATGTGCATTACAGAGCACTACCTATTGCAAGTAAATCTGTCGAAGGTCTTCCAGAAATTCAAGCAAAGCATGATGGAGTTTGCAAAGGATGTGCGAAAGGGAAGAATACAAAGAAGACATTTCCAAGCAGCGAAAGCA
>LPNX010475482.1:949753-996782 GCA_001517045.1 Pseudotsuga menziesii
GAGATGAAGTCCTCCCTGCGAGGCTTCAAGAACCTATAGACCAGTGCCTTCTGTCCTTTATTCACCTATCTGAAAAATTCCATTGGGCTATGGAGTCTTTATTCAACCTCACTCACACCGGTATGTACAATCAAGAGTGAAAATGATCTCATAAACTATAAAAATGTTTGAGGAATCGCCCATTGACAGGGCTGAGCAATTCCTCACCTTCCAAGGACTGCAAGATGAATGTATTATTTTCCAAAAATTTAGCTATCAGAAAGGGGCCAAACCACATATTATCAAATTTGCCATGCTTACCTTTCTGTTCCTTTCTTGCATCCCATCTTAACACTAACTCACCTTCTGAAAATGTATGCTCTTTAATCTTTCTGTCAAACCTGTGTTTTACTTTAGCTCTGTACAGCTGAGCTTCTTTGTCCACTTTCTCTCTATGCTGCTGCAGCTCTATCATCTCAAAAATCCTCCTTTGCATGTCATCAGGCTCCTCTTGAGAGTTTTGGAGGAATTTCATCACCGGAATTCCTAACTGAATAGGGAACACTGCCTCTGTGCCATATACTAACTGAAAAGGTGAAGTACGAATGGCTTGTTTTACTGTAATTCTGTCTGCCCACAATGCATATTTCAGCATTGAATCCCAAGATCTTTTGTTATGTTTCAATAATTTCTTAATGCTTTGAATGACATTCTTGTTGGATGATTCAGCTTGGCCATTTCCCTGAGGGTAATAGGGAGTTGAATGTTTCAAAACAATGCCATTTTTTTCACAGAAAGCCACCATTGCTTTAGATTTGAATGCTTTGGCATTATCAGTTATTAATCTGTGTGGACAACCAAATCTGCTCAAGATATTGTCTTCAATGAACTCTATAATCACCTTATCTGTAGCATTCCTTGTAGGAATGGCTTCCACCCACTTTGTAAAGAAATCTGTGGCAGTCAAAATCCAATGATGTTGTCCAGAAGATGCTAGATTTATCTCTCCAATAAAATCCAGACCCCATTGGTGAAAAGGGGCATTAACTGTAATAGGCTTCAATGGCAAGGATAATAATTTCTGTTTTCCTGCAAATTTTTGACAGCGTATGCAAGCTCTTACCTGCTGGTAAACATTTGAGAAGAGGGAGGGCCAATAGGATCCAGCTCTCAAAATCTTGTAAATTGTGGTTTTCCAATATTTATGCCCTCCACAAGCTCCTTCATGAGATTCTGAAATTACTTCCCCTATTTCATCCTGATCCAAACACCTTAACAAGATGCCTCCTGGGTCTTTCCAAAACAATTGATCTTCTAGCAGACAATATTTGGTAGCTTTCAGTTTCAAAGACCTGGCAGCCTTCCTATCTAAGTGTTCTGGGCATTGCAAAAATAACAGGAAATAAACAATATCAGCATACCAATCTGAAGATGAATATGATTCCATGATCCTTTCTTTCTCCAGCATTGCTTGCTTTTCTTCAGGTACCGATTCTTCTGCCATAACATGTAATCCCAGTGCTTGACAATTTGAGTCAGCCAGTAGTTTGGCCAATCCTTGTCCTTTGACCAGCTTTGTAGGTCTGATTTCCACCTCATATTCCATAATCTTAGCAATCCCCTTTCCCCTCTTTCCTTCACTGTCAAGCTGGGTCAGAACATATTTCACTGCTGCATTTGGAACAAATGAAATCACCTTTGAATGAAGAATATAAATTCTGAAAAATTTCAGAGCTTTCACCAGAGCATAGGCTTGTTTTTCCAGAATGCTATACTTCAATTCAAAATCCCTTAGAGTCTTACTGAAAAAGGCAATGGGCTGCTCTAGTCCTTCCTTGTTTTTCTGAAGTAGGACAGCTGCAATTGTATCTGCTGAAGCAAAAGAAAAAGTAAGGAACTCCTTGGAAAAATCAGGACTTACCAGAATAGGTGCTTCAGTCAGAGCCACCTTTATTTTTTCAAAAGCTGCCTTTGCTTCAACAGTCCATTTAACCTCTTGGTCCTTCTTTAACATTGCTGTAATTTGTTTAATGGTCTCAGCAAAATTAGGAATGAACCACCACAGAAAATTTATCTTGCCAATAAATGATTGCACATCCTTTTTGCTCCTGGGAAAACTGATCTTTAGTATTGATTTGACTCTCTTAGGGTCAATTCTAATTCCATTAGCAGACACCAAATGACCCAACAGTCTGCCCTCTTGAACAACAAAATGAGATTTCTTGGGGTTTAAAGACAGTCCAAATTTTCTGCATTTCTGAAAAGTTTGCCTCAAATGTTTTAAGTGCTCATCATCAGACTGTGAGAACACAGTAATTTCATCTAAATAAATGACAACAAACTTATCTTTCTCACCTACAAATGCAATGTCCATTGCCCTCTGAAAAGTTGCTCCAGCATTCATCAGCCCAAAGGGCATCTTATCGTACATGAAGGTTCCCCAAGGGGTGGTAAATGTTGTCTTTTCTCTGTGATCAGGGTGCATGGCAACCTGATTGTACCCTGAAAATCCATCCACCATGGAAATCCTCTGTGCCCCCACAACCTGCGGTAAGACCTGTTCAATCTTTGGCAAAGGATAATTGTCTTTTAATGAAGATCTGTTAAGATTCCTGAAATCAACACACAATCTAATCTCCCCATTCTTTTTTCTGACAGGTACAAGATTTGCAACCCAGGAAGAGTACTTGAGAGGCACTATTATCTTAGCATCCAGTAACTTTTTTATCTCTTTTTCAATCACAGGAAACAAGGCTGGATTTATCCTTCTCAATTTCTGTCGGAAAGGCTTAACATTGGGTTTCAAGGGAACCTTATGCTGAATAATTGTTGTGTCATAGGTTTTTAATTCTTCATAGGACCATGCAAATACATCCACATATTCTTTCAAAAGCTTAATATATATGCTCCTTTGTTCAGCTGACAGAGATTTAGAAATTTTTACCATTCTTGGGTCTTCTGTAGTACCAATATTGCAGTCCACTACATTGTCTTCTGAGGATTGAACCACTGGCTTTGAAGGGGTGTCATCCTTGGTAAAAATTCTTTCTAAAGGCAATAAACCTTTAGGGATAAAATTACTCTTCAACTCAATGATCTTATGACCTACAATCTTACCTTCCGGAAACTCATTTTCAGCAAAAACATTTTCAGCAGACTCAATTTCAGTAGACTCATCATCTTGTTCTTCTCCTTCATCCTGATCAATTTGAGCATTGGAAAACTCATCTAAAAGCTCAAGAAATTTCTTGATTTCAATATCATCTTTGAAAACCCTCCAGTGTTTTACATTGTCAGGGACACATGGTCTGTACCTTACCTCTATAGGATACCTTAACTGAGTAGTTTTAGGAATTTTGAAGTATGAGGCAGCCAAAGCTAAAGAATCTGCAGTCTCATTATGATTTCTTGGAATATGAGTGATATTAAATGCTATGAAATAATTGTCAAGCATATCCCATACCTCATTCCTGTAGACCTTCAACAAATCCTGCTTTACTTGATAGTTGTTCTTCACCTGTCGAACAACCAACTCGGAGTCGCCATATGCAGTGATTTGCTGAATGCCTAAGTCTTTAGCAGCTTTCAGTCCTAATAGCAAAGCTTCATACTCAGCAGTGTTGTTAGTGGTAAAAAATTCCAGCTTATACATGAGTTTGACTGTTTCTCCTCCAGGAGAAATGAGAAAAACTCCAGCTCCAGCACCCTCTTTGCAAGAGGATCCATCAAAATACAATTCCCATAGCTGATCTTCTTCTTATCTGCAATGTTTCACTGGTTTTTCTTTTTCAACTTGTAAAAGGCCAACAGAATCATCTTCATTACTAAAATTCAACATACAAGTCCCTAGATCTTTGTCAACAGAGTACAATGGATGATTAGTGGGGTTTTTATCATCTGTGACAATGTAGGAAAACTGCAGTTCTCTGTAAAGTCTCCTATTTTCTCCACCAAAAACAGGAATGGTGGCATATGAGAGATCCATCTGTAAGGTTCCTCCTACCTTCTTTGCCCAGGATCTTGAAAGAAGCATACCAAACTTGGGTGTGATGTCTACTACAACAACATCCATTATGACACTCTTCATGGGCAGCTCAGTAAGGTTAAAAACCATGTCTTTAATTACCCCTAGACACTTGACAGCTCGGGAGTCAAAGGCATATAAGTCATGGAAAGGTTTGGTGATACTGAGGCCAAGGGCTTCCATCACAGCTTTGGGCATTAAGTTATGGGATGCTCCGGAGTCTAATAGGCAATTGTGGATCATCTGGTCATGAACAGTTAAGGTAACATAGAAGGGAGGAGAAGCACCAGCTTCATTTTCTGTTTTCTCAGCTAGGGCAGAACCAATAAATATTTTTGGGCTTTCTTCTTGCAAATTGACAGTATCTGAAACAGGCTGACCACTGGCAGCAGGCTGACTACTAGCAGAATTCATAACTTTTAAGACTGTTTGTTTATAAGATGGATTCTTTATAAGTTCAGTCAATGGGACAGGAATTTTCAATTTCCCTAATTCAGTTTCCAAATTGAAATTCTGAGCTGACCTGTTTACCTCTTCAATTTCAGCATTTTTCTTGGACTTTTCTGCAGGCTGCTTCTTCTCTGTGACAGGACCAGCAATTTGTTTATCAGGAACATTTGTAGCTGGAACATTTGCAGTAGGTACAACAGCTTTCTTCTTGGGAGCTTGGACTACTTATTTCGGACCAGATCTGAGGTTAATGGTCTTTTTAATTCCATTCTGATTAGCAGCAGCATTTACAGCAGTTTTTTCAAACTCTAAATCATCTTCAACTTCATACAAATCAGCATCATAAAACTCAGAATTCAAAAAATCGTCTTCTGTTACAAAACCTGTGGATAAACCATCTCCAAAGTGATTCATGTCTTGGTCAGTTTCAGTCTCCTCAAAGAGGAGCTGTTCATCAACCTCCTCTTCATCAGCTACATTATTTTGAAAAGGTGGGGGCACTCTCTGCTCTTCATTCTCCCTCCTTTCCTGCTGAATGTCATTATTTCTTCGCTCCCTTGGCATGAATCTAGGAGCAAACTGCCCCCTGAATTGATTTTGATTATTCGGATTCCTCTGAGCCTATGGAGCGGGCTTGGCAGAATTATTTTCCAGTTCTAGTTTGTTCAGCTTGGCAGTGAGAACCTTCACAAGTTTAGCGATTTCATCTATTTTGGCTTCAGCAGATTGAGGTGCAGCACTTGTTCAAACAGCCTCCTTCTTTCCTTTTCTTTCATATAACTGTTTAGGTGTTTCTTTTTTAAGTTTATTTGAAGCCAATAAGTTTGACTCCACCTCCAATGCTGCATCTTGCATGTTCAGTAGAGAGACAACTCTTCTTTCTCTGAGTAATAATGACAATTCATGGTCAAATGCATTTGCTTAAGTCAGCTTGGCTGATGTTTCAGTAGGTTTGATCTCTACTGGAATCCTACTATACATCTTGTTAAATCTTTTTGAGAAATCAGCCACAGTCTCATCTTTCTTTCTTCTGAGTGCACCAAATTCAGTGATATAATAAGTGTGGTCCTTGGTGTCTCCCCACTACCTCAGGAAAAGGTCACGGAGTTCTTCAATGATTGTAATGGAGTTGGCAGGAAACTCCCTGAACCATTTTCTCACATCCCCATCTAAGCTCTGCACAAATACTCTCATCCATACATCTTTAATTTCAATGTTCTGATTGTCTGCATAACTCAGGAAGGCCTCCCAATGTTCTTCTACAGTTGTTTCACCTTGTCCATTGAATCGGGGCATATATTTCTGATAATCATGAGTAGGCAAGGCATGTAAAGGCCGGGGTAATGTTAATGGTGCATACCTAGCAGCTATCATTCTGTCCATCATATCCATAGGTGGATTTTGGGATGCCATTGTGGACTGAGGTTTAGGTTGAGGTTTTGAAGAGGAAGAAACTTGACTCGTACTTGCTTGGAAAGGATTCTTTCCTATTTTCAGCTGAAAGAGTGGGATTTTTCCAGGAGAAGTAGTTTTAGCTTTCAAAAGTTTTCTGGATTGGTAAAAACTTGAAAAGTATTTTCAGGAATGATAGGTTTTAACCAAGGTGAGTTTTTAGCTGGGTCTAATGAATCACCCAACTGGTGAGGATCACAAGCAGTTGGAAAATATTGGGACCTTCTGAGCTTTCTTGCTGTTTTAATAATCTTTTCAGGGTCTTTCACACCCCGTAGCAAGGGAGATGTAGGTCTGCTCCTGGTTCCAATACTTCTAGAAGCCAGTGTGTCCAAACTTGGTGAAAATAGCCTTTAAAGATGCTGGTTCGAGTCGACCTCTCAAACCAGGAAAAATGATAAGTATCCCAGGGAAGATTTGCTTCAGCTTCTTCCCTAGCAACGGCACCAAATATGTTTGTGTCAGAAATTGTTACTAAGGCTAGGGTAACAAGCCAACACAATCTCAAGAGAAAAAACTCAATTCAAACTAGGGTTTAAGGTTTTTTTGGTTGTAAGCTTCAAAATCATGCAGGGAATACATTTAGAGTAAAAGCAACAACTAAATCACAGACATACACTGATGAAGATGCCCAATATATCACAAACATCCAACAAAGAAACTATGCTGTGGTTCATACATTAAAAGATAAGCATTACCAGAAAAAGACATCAACTAGCAATGAAATTACCATTTAAGAAGCAAAACATGCTCAATAACAAAGCCAACATAGACCAAATGAAGGGTAAAGAGNCATTTAGGAAGCAAAACATGCTCAATAACAAAGCCAACATAGACCAAATGAAGGGTAAAGAGTCATATATTCATAGTTTCATCAGTAAATGTATATAAGAGTACAGTACCAGTTCTCTGAACAAGTCTGATAGTACAAGCAGCTAGCAGACCTCCTGATGCTCCAAAAGCAGAACCCTCACAATGACTTGCTAACTCTTCTAAATAGACATCATCTCAAAATCAGTTAGGTTTCTCCTCCTAACTGCCTCCATCGAATCCCTAAGCTAAGTAAAGTAAAAGGTAACTTTTTACAAAATTACATGGTTTGCTAAAAATAGCAAATGCTTAACAAAAATGTTTATCAAAAATGACCACTAACTAATAACTGATTTATATCTTCTTTGCTGCCTCTACAAGGAGAGATATTCCATCTAGGCTTCGAATCCTTTTCTTAGCTCTTTTGTCCTTTTTCTCCATGTCAATTAACCTTTTCTGTAAGTTTTCATTTTCCTGTTGCAAGTGATCAACAGTCTTCTCCAGCTTTGCACAGTACCTGTCAGCAACTCTTTTCCTGCTAAGGACTTCTTTAGATACCTTTGCTAGTTCTTGGAAATGACCTTTAACCTCCAGCAATTCTTCTACAAGCCCTTTATTAACTTTGAATAATCCCTCATTAGTTTCTTGCAGGTGCTTCATGTGTCTCCTGTATCTCTGAATACTTTCCTGTACATCCTCTTCATCAAAATTTGGAATCTCTGATATATTGTCATACTGCATCAAGAGATCTGAAAAATCAACATGAACATCTAAATATCCTGCTTGCTTGAGAATAGTTAGATCCTCTTCATCCAATTCATGATCTTTAAGAGTATCTGCCTTTTCTTTATCCTCTTCCTGCTGCTTGGTAAGTCTATCTTTGATTTCAGCAATTATTTCAAATAATTCATACCTAGGCTGTTCAATTTCTCCTACTAACCGTGATATTTTTGTCTCTACAGGTTGGGAAGAGGAGGAAGCCTTGACAGTTCTCTTTCCCTTATCTTTACTGCTCTTTTTAACCATTTCTGTTTTTTCACCAGAGGAAGAACTAATCACCACAGCTTCCTGTCTGGACTCTAGTTCAGGGTTAAGTAGCTTTTTCATGTTCCATCTCAGCTTGTTAGTAGGTCTGGTTTTAGGTCTGAAGTATGAAGCTACATTTTTCCCTTTCTTTTTCTTAGATTTGGCTGATTTTACCCTTGAGATAGGAAAATCTCCATATGCTTCTGTACTTGGCTCTGTCTCAACAATCTGCTGTTCATCCTCCAGTAAATAACCTTCATCTTCAGATAGTATGGTAAGACGGCTCCTTGGTTTAGTTTGTAATTCCTCTTCAAGAGTAGCAGCTCTTTCTATATCAACAGTCCTAGCTTGCTCAGAATGTGCTACTGGTGGTGATTTCAAACAAGGCTGCACATCTTCACCTGCAAACAATGAGTACTTGGCTTTAGGTTACTCTGAAACCACTTTGAGCTGACTGTCATCCTTCACCTGTTTTGCTACCTGCTCTGTCAGCTTCTTGGCTTTGACCTCATCTTTACTTGTAGATTTGACTAAGTGACCTAGCTTTTTGATCATAACCTTCCCCTTGTCAGTCTATCTCTTTGGTTGCTGGTCTTCTTTTTTAGGATGAACATCTGACCAAAATAAAAAGAAATCCCAATTTCTTCCCTCATGCTGCAACACTGTAGTGATGATCAGTTTAATGAGACTATGGTGAAAAAGTGACTGGGAAGTGTGATCATCATGTGGCTTTATTTTACTTGACATCTTCTGCAGGATTTTTAAGAAAAAGAAGGGCAAGTTCATTTTTAAAACTCCTACTATGTGTTGCAGGAACCTGAAGTGGTATTTAAAGACAAATGGATATCTGCCTTCACAGGTCACATAACTTTGAAGTATCCTTATGGGCTCAATCCACTCCTTCCTGAAATTTTGAATGAGGATACCCTTGCTCCAGTCAGGAGTCACATTAGGCAGTAAGCATCTTTGGGGTTCAAACTCAAAAGGTGATTTTTTAAACCAGTGCTCTCCCTCATTGCTGATCTCATTAGCTTCTGCTATTAACTCCACAGTTAGCTTGAATTTCAAAGCATCCATCATGATCATATCTTCTTTAAGTCCCTTGGCAAACTTGCAGGACACCTGAGAATTGAAACCATCAATCTTATTGAAAAACTTCAGCCAACCTACCTGCTGAAACAGTTCTGCACAGTCAGGAAGCTTCTGAACCCAGGTTAGGTCTGTGGGATCAGCCCTGTTGACCTTTCCACTTTTTCCCATATTCTCCTTTCAGCAGATAGAAACAGTCTGGCTTGAGGTTTCAGAAATGTTTTAAAACTGGTTTGCTGTTATTTGCACTCCTTTTCAATCTGCTATGTACCCTTGTACAGGCCTGCAATGTCAATTTTCCCTTGTCTCAACCATAGAATTAGGTTTCTGGATAGAAACACTGTGAGACCAGATCAAACATACATGAAAACTGTCATAAGAACAATATGACTTTGCTTAAACTTCAAACTGCACCACCAGGAATAATGTCGAATTGTTTTAGAATATCAGTCACTCAAATTCCTCGTTTTAGGGTTTAGGAAAAACAGTATGATGTGTCTTCAAACATAAACTCCATCGTTATTACAAACTGGTTTGAAACATTCAAAATAGCACTGCAGTGTCCAGAATGTTCAATGCCATGGAAAACTGTCAGTAAATATGGCTGTTTTATATCAATGTTTCACTTAAATCTCTGCATCAAAACAGCATCAAAACAGCTTCAATCCTCAAATACTAAATCTTCCATTGCTTCATATTTGCAACATAACATCACCCATAGGCTCATTAGACCAAGTAGAAACTGACAGCATGAAAGGAGAGAACAAAAACACCAGTGTTTGCAAGATATTCACCCCAGCCACAAAATATCATCAAATCCTGTACATAACAGTCAACATATCCTCCAGTCATTTGAACATTGTTTTCCAAGCGAGTGATTTCATAAGTAATGACAATTCCAATAGCTTTTCAAACCACTCGTATAAATCACAAAACACCTTCTGTGTGAAACATGAGCATAACCAACCAATCTATAAATATTCTGCATGTTGTTTCCTGTAATTTCTGGTTTATACTGGCATTAGGTCAGAGACAAACTCCATTCAATTAGCTCATTACAATCACCATGCATCATCACCAGAGTTTCGAATGTATGGGAGAACAAATTATATACTATCTTTGTTCAAACAGTCACTAAAATTTCACAGGCTGCATGCTTTAAGTTCAAAGCCTCTTTGCTGCTCTGTTCCTGCAAATTCCTTACAATAGCTTCTGATAACTATTTCTGTGGTGAAGAAGTTATTTTATGTCCCATTCTATCATCTTAACCAGGCAATTTCTCCAGATAATCGCGCAGCAAGAAAAACCCAAATTTTTTGAGTTATAAGGGTTTTGAAGCAAAGAACCTACCAATTTTTAACTATCGTGGCTTAAAGCTCTGTTTTAAGGTAGCAACGGTCTCTCCTCAGGTATACAAGAGTCTCCAGATCATCTTCTTAACCGGAAACGAGAGAATTAAGATGCCCTAATTTTTTGCTGACATTAAAAATGTTGTCTTCTCTTCACAGGAACACGATCCACTTCTTTAGCGTTCTAACTCTTCTCCACGAACTCTCCTCTCCTACAATAATGCATGTAGAACGAGAAACTTGACAGTTTTAGCCGAGATTTGTTGATCTTGTCCAACTGATTCCATGTTTTTAGCAATGATGAACTTGCTTTGGCTGCGTGACTAATAACTGCTAAAATACGTGTCTAAACTGCAGTCACACGTGTTAAAACACCTTGCAAAATACAATCAATCACTTCCAGATGAAAACCATGATGAAAATCTGCCAAAATATTGGAAAAACAAAGGGCCGCGATATTCTTGTAGCGCGCCCTTTGTTAAAATTTCCACCAGCGCTACAAGAATAATTGCTAAGCCAAATTTTCACAGTTTTGCAACTTTTTGCCAATTTGTCGAATGTTTTGAAAGCTGCTAGGTTTAGAAAATAGGTTTAACTAGTCTCTCAACACATTAATGAATCAACCTTTGAACATAAGACCTTATTTACCCCTTTTAAAACATAAAAAGACCATCAAAAATCAAATAAAATCTAAAAAGATTGTGTTCAAAACCTATTCAATCACCAATAGAGTTTCTAAGGAGACCAAAACTGAAAATTAAATCCAAAAATTTAACTGAGGTAGATTGAAAAACAAACCAAAACTCGAGAAAATAAACCAAAAATTGAAAGAAAAATTTACTGACTCAACAACAGGTATCAAAATCTGATATTTGTCACTCCATTAAACTCATGTAGAAAACATTTCTAGACAAAATGTTGTATATGGCTAGTAAAATTTGTGCTTACAGGTAATTGTTCAACATCTGGATTTTGACAAAGTATTTCAATATCCCTGAGGTTTGCAAAGTAAAAGTCTCTTTCCTTCTCCAAACTGTCTACCGAGAGCTTCAACTTTGTGACCTGCATACCTCAATTAAACAACAAATAGCATAGAAATAAACAAATATGAGAACTTCACTGATATGAGAGCCTGGACCAAGTTCATGTTGCTCTAGTTGCTTTGGAAAAAACTCCTGACAAAAGGATCCTGTGATGATTGGACCATGACTGAACCAACTTTTCTTTCCGAGGTAAAACAACAAGAAAATATGAATAACAAAAACACAAACATCAAGAGACTTTAAATGGAGTAATATTTTTTACCTGCTCATTGAGAGCCTGAATCTGGTCTGCGTTTGCAGATGCAATGTTGGGCATTGCAGACCCATAAAATGGTGGCTCAGTTGAGGCTATTTGGAAGGGTACAGACCCATATCCACCATTTGACCATGTCCTGGAATGTTTAGCAGCTACATTCACAACTAGAACTGGAGGATCATTTCGCCGAGAACTAGCAACTCTGGCAGTTTTAGACCCCAGTGCATTGCCCCTACTTGAAGGGTTTACTGGAGCTGCTTTCTTGTTAACTTCTTTTCCACCTTTTCAAAACTCCCTTCGTTCCAGTGCATTGTAACTAAAAGGGCACAGAATCAAAAACTGATTAACAAATGTATCACTAACATGTAAACAAATATGCCCATTATTGTAGTGCCATAAAATCTAGAAAAAACCAAAAAGCAGGAAAAGAGAATAGAAAAAGAAGATACCTATTCATGATTCCACCATTTACTGAATCACAGTATCTCTTTAACCATTGCATGAACTCTAGATTGTCCAGTGGTCGCCCATTTACAAGTTTATTGACATCAATGTACTGCATGAAACGTCATATTAGATCCATCTTGACGTCTTATTGAAAGTAATAACCAAACTAATGTCTGCTGTGTATTTTCCCTCATTTATAGTAAAAAATGGAACTCTCAACTTTCAAGATAGATCTTGACATCTTCTAACAAAGGTAATACCAGGCCTATATCTAGCTACCAGGCATGTTAGATAAGGCTACATTAACTATAGAATACAAGAAAGTACAAGAATAAATATTCCAAAAAACCGCTCCATAGGAGCATTTACAATACATAAAGCACAGAAAACAATGTCCCTCAAATTGTTACACAACTAAGAAGAAATAGCAACAAATGCAAAGAAACCCGATAGCACAGCCTGGTGAAGATAAAGATGCATACAAATTTCCAAAATATGCATGCATTTTAACCAAAATCCCATTGCTTCTTTTTTGTTGATCGCAATAGTGGCTTGACCCCTTCAAATCTTGAAAAAGAGATTCAGACCAGGAAGTTGGCAAGGTCAATACATACTTAGAGATCAAAAACTTAAGGTCTTATGGAGAACTAAGGCAGAGATCTATTGTAGTATGAAATAAACAAAGTTGTTTCTGTATCCTTAATTTGTATTTCTTGTAATCCATAAATCAAACCCACCCTTGCATATACAAATCAAGCCCATCTCTAATCTTAACATAAAAAGGCAATGCATCTTGCCATATTCTAAATGGTTAACAAATCAGAGTCTATGCATATTGCTTCTTTGAAAGTAAAAGGAAAAGCATCTTTTATCCATATAATAGTGTGTTCTTCATATTTACTATTATCGTGATATGCAGAAAATATAAATGTAGATAGCAGTTTCTCACTCCAAACTGATGGGTTTGTTGGATATGGCCACATAATATCACAGCTAATCAAATTGGTCCAAGATACAAGGGCTTGGGTCTTCGAGCCTTCTCCTTCAATTGGGATGGAATTTCAGCATATCATGGAAGTCCCACTACACTCTTCTTCCACTCTGGCCACGAGGAATGATCGATACCATAAAAAACAATCTTCTTATTAAAATAAAATTGATTATCTATTATGAGGCATGAATTGTTTTGTGTAACAGACCATTGATTATAGTACTGTAATACTACCATTTTACTATTTAATTTCAATTAAATGTATTTGCATGTAGCTCTAATAGATCCTGTAGCAGACTGCAGTAATATGGTGAGGAATAGATAATTGCTATGCTCCTGTCACCACATCATCATTTATGCCAAATGAAGAACCTAGAGAGCAAAGATGAGAATCGGTCTTCCTGTTTCAAAGAGTACTTTCCCAGTATAGAAATGCAATCATGTGTTTTCCAAAAAATGTCAAGTCCATTTCAATCATGCAAACGCTTATTAAATGTGGGTTTCTGTTCAGACCTGTTCTCACCATGTTTCCATCCCAAAGGCATGAGTACTTACAAAATAGCTCAATAACAGCATAAGCAAACTTCAATTATCATGGCTTTAAGGCCTAAGCTTTCTATCTTCAAGATGTTCCAAAACAATGTAAATTGAGTAGAAGAGTTCGATTGTGATCAGTTGACTGTATTTCTACTGCCTCCTCATGAGGTCTTCGCATAGATTAGATTGACTATGAATCATTACTCAACATTAAATGTGCAATTCTTCTAAACATTACCATGTGTTAGCTGATTCAATAGGAGTGATATCTTAGCTTGCACATTCTATAAGTTATTTTTTGTTTACTGAATCCAAAGCACTTCAATCAAGACTGATGTAAACATTATAAAAAAGTTACAAAAACTGCAGACCTAGGCAGGACACCATACAGACTAGTTAAGACATTGTTCCCTTTCAATGAGGAAATTCAAGTGCAAATTCCAAAAGAAAGATCCCTCATTTAACCTTCACATGCCCATTTACTGAACCATCCAATCCAAGAATTTAAAGTGTCAACTTCTCAAGTAAATGGTGCCCCCCAAGGGTTAATTTTTGCATTTCGTTTACACTCCCAAGATTACCAAGGTCAATGTGTTCTTCTTGCATATTTAAATACATTGAAATATGTCAAGTCTCAAATCCCAATAGCAAACATAAAAATGTAGACTACTACAAGGACGCCTTTAAAAACTTTGAGGAATCAGAAATTTAGGGCATAATAAAAGCAAGAAAAAGTCTTTTAAGTGAAATTTTGATGAGTAGTTAAACACAATAAGTTCAAATTGAGGGGAATTTCTTATCAATCTACAGCTAGCTTTTGCAGTCAGAAATAAAGGATCATCATCATCGAAATTATCAAATTATTCTTGAAGATCCAACAAGTCTCCAACAAAAATCTAAAAACATTCTAATGCATAAAAAAACTTCTAAACCACATCATTACTTCAGTTTACACTGCCTGGTTATTATTATTCCCTGAATTATCTTAAGTTGAAGATAAATGCAGTAGGCAAAATAAGCTCAGAGAGAGAAAAGATGAAATGGAGGAAACAATTGATAACGATTACATCAGTACTTTTGATAGACTTGAAAGCCTCGATAATGATAACCCTATTAGAGTAATTACTACATGAATACTATTAACCCACAAAATTATTCAAGGGAATATCCTGGAATGATTACTTCACAGTCACGAGAAATTAAAGATGTTTTGCGGACTATGTCACATAATCACAATATAGAGACATAATAAATATAAACCAGAGAATATACACTAGCAAGAGCTAAATTGCAAAATAAGCATATTTAGACATCATGTTTGGTCCATATTTGACTATTTACAATAATATTTGATAATGGCTACTAGATTGATTGCCAATATACTTCACAACAAACATAATAAGAATCGTAATACACTGCCTACAAGAAGAACAATGTAAAAGTAGATTGTGATCAGTAGGATATTTGTGACCTCAAAACAATCGGATGTGACCGATTATTGAAATGTGATTGATCTTTCTAACTTTCAGTTTATGTGCAGAGCTTATCTAGTGGAGAGTTATATGCTTAATCTCCCAATGGATTTAATCTCTCTTAAAATAAGGGAAAGTCATCCATATTAAGAAACTTGAAAGATGATGGCTTCTTTGAACTTGTATTCCCAAATATTGGGTATATGTTGCCCTTCAATTTGTGGAAAAGGTTGAGATTATCCACCAGTTTATGGAAAACATCACATCCTACACACTGCACATAAAAGAAAAGTCGCAGAAATCTTAAAAGGCTATTTTCACCAATGGGTTAAATTTTGACCCATTTCCAAAAATCAGATGTACTAACAAGAATTAATCTTCATACAAACGATAAATATATACTCAATAGAATTTATTGCAAATCTTATAACTAAATACGAGAAATTTCAATATTCATGGCAAGTTCTATATGGCAGGAAAATGAGGTATTCCCTTCTACAGATAATATTTTTTTCTTACATCTTATCACATGAACAACTATGGGAAATCATTTTATGCTCAACAGCTTTTTTAGAAATTAATCAAGCATCTCCCTTTCGATTGAGAGAAATTGCTTCAAATGAAATCCATTTCTAAATGTGCTAGTTAAAAATAGAAAGAATCAGATGTCATCTATATGTATAGGAGAGCAACCATTACAAAACATATTGTCAAGAATTGGAAAAGTCCGAACCTGCACAAAAATAGTTCCATCAGTGTAGGCATGTGGATTGATTGCACGCGTTGTACGTTGCCGACAAACCCCACAAGTGAATGCAACTCTCATTCGTCGACGAGGGGATTTGGTAAACAGAGACCAGGGATAAACATACTTCTCAGCCATTTGAGTGTTTTCATTAGGATCTGCAGATACAGCAGGACCTTCTATTCCAGATCCCGTGGTCCATCCTCCGCCTCTAGCAGCCTTTAGCACCAACCCCATGGCTGTCTCCTGCAAACAGAAAAATAAAACCTTGAATTTATTTTGACCATTAGTCCAATCCTCCAACTAGGCATGCTCTAGAAAGGAATTATGTGTGGTATTTGCACTAGCCACTAAACATTTGTGGATTGAGATTGTATCTTGAAACATAATGTAAACTGAAACAAAGGGCAACAAAATCAGGGCCTTTTGTAAGACGCAATTCATCCACTGAAATAATTCATAAAGGCTTTAAACCAGAGGCTTCTGTGAGATGGAAACTTGACTTAACCAGATTCCCTAGACATTTAAGGCATGATTATATTGCAACCCCTAAAGACTGTGATAAGATCAAAACGGAGAAAAATACATTGAAATGAAAGAAAATATCCACGAATATTGAAAAAAGTACCCAACAAAAATATAAATAACCATAATTAGTATAGTTAGGATACAAAAGCAAGGAGACAACAAATGGCCCATGAAAATAATAAAATATAAAAGAGAATGAAGCAATTGCCAAATAGAGGACTACATAACAAATACACGGAAAGGTAAACATAAACAATCATTTTCTGAGAAAAATACCTTTGAGAGGGGTTGTAAGGATGTAGATATTTTGCCATGGAATTTTATCAGGGAAAAACTGCTTGTCTTCTGGGCTTCCTCGGTGTTCCTTTCATCATCTATAATATATAACAGATCCACATTTCAGCAACAAGATTAGAGGCGAATAAAATAGGCATGAAAATATATGATTTATACAAATCCATTATCCCTGAAGAAAATTTGTGGAAAACATATTCTACGAACATATGATCTTTTTGGGAGGGGGTTGGGGACATAGGGTTTATAGCATGTAATTCTCCCGCAAATCATAAGCGAATATCACAGAACAAAAATCAGCACAATGTTTAAACAAATCTAACTGGAAACCAAAAAACCAGTTACCCTCTACAAGACTCAATAAAACCCTAAAAATGCATATTTGAACAGGGTTGAGCATCATTGTTCTGTAAACCAAGTACTCTAAACTCACCTACTTCTCTAGAGCCACACTACTGCAAATTATGATCAACAAATACCAGCCTTATAATCTCATATAAAGACCACTCAGAACACAGAAATTGCATTCCATCCATTATGCCTCAGAAGTGTCCACATGCCCGAGCAGGTCAGAAGTTCCACCAAATTAGACTGATTGAGCTATGGATGTCCCTTAGGCTAGTAGATTTAGCAAGTGATTAGGCCATTGATTCTGCTATTGAAGCAGTGTTTTGAGGGAGGGCCCTCAGTTTATGCATGCACCAGTGGAACAAAGGAACCCACCCACCAAATGAATTTTTCTCACCGAGATTCAAATGGGAGCACCTCACCATAGACTACCACTCGAACATGAAGCATAGTCTTCCCCAACAGTGTATTCCACCGCTTGAACAGACCCACCACTCAGAACACAGAAATTGCAGAGGAAAAGAACAAAAGAAATGATGGAGGCGGCTGGGGTGGAACCCATGACCGTTGAGCGGAAACAAAGACAGTGCGAGGAATCCCCACGCAATACCAAAGACAGTGCGAAGAAGCCCCACGTAGACAAAATCATGAACAAAACTACAAGCAAAAACCAAATAAGCAATCATTCTGACATGTACATGTATATACCTATGGCCAATCGGTGGAATCATACAGATTTGAACAGGGCTGAGCATCATTGTTCTGTAAACCAAGTACTCTAAACTCACCTACTTCTCCATAGTCACACTACTGCAAATTATGATCAACAAATACTAGCCTTATAATCTCATATAAAGACCACTCAGAACATAGAAATTGTAGAGGAAAAGAACAAAATATATGATGGAGGCGGCTGGGGTGGAACCCGTGACCACAGCAGTAGCGAAGACAGTGTGAGAGAAAATGCCATGCACCAGAGAAACTCAGCACGGTGATTGCCAGGCCTTCTCCTCAGATGATAATGGCGTTCGACTCTGGACCCACTCATGAAAACGATCAGCAGGAGCATGACATGGGCTTCCACAGGATTCATGGAGCTTCAATGGCCATGCCCATTATGAAGAAGAGGTTCAGAACCAAGTTCACGCAGGAGCAGAAGGACAAAATGTGCAGTTTTGCAGAGAAGGGTGCAGGCAAAAATTTGGAATAAAATAACCCTAAACATATTGGATATTTATATACTTAAAAAAAAAACCCTTATTACCCCTAATATACCACCAATATATTGACTTTAAATTTTATAATTTTTAACCACCCCAATATGAACGAACGTGATATCATATTGGTCCCTAGGTGACGCCCCCGTGGCGAGAGTGTGAAGAGGAAGTGCAATGGTTTTGCTGCAGGTTGTATCCCTTCATCTTTCTGGACTGTAATAAAAGGACTGGCAATTTATTTATGGACGTAGCCCATCGTTTGGGTCAACCATGCTATATATGTGTCTCTCTGTAATGTTTTAATGTGTTTTACATCTTGTTAATGATTTAACTGTATATGTGTTATTGTTTTGCAGTCTTGTTTTCTAACAGTCCTTGGGCATGGTGGAGGAATGGAAAACATAACTTTGCAATGTAAAAATAGTGTCTCAATATAACTATGAACCTGTCACAGAACCCTGTTAAGATTACGCATTATGAAAAACACTTAAAAATGATGAAATAAGCGCTCGCTGGCTAGTATTTTGCAGCAAATTTGAGTATTAATATTATTATGTTGTCTTAGGCCTCATGGATGCATTTCAAGTCTATGACCAATGGTGTTGGAGGGAATAAGAGCATATTTCCATAAACAAATCATCTTGGGATCAAGGACCATGGATAAGTTCTCAAACAAGAATATCTCACCTATGTTGGTGATAAATCACCTCAAAGAATGATATAGGAACCCTCACTATGTTAGTTTCATACCAAGAGTACTTTTAGATCTCTAGACAAGGACACATTACTGGATTAACATGCCTTCTTCCCTAAACAATTCCCGACATGCTACTAAATCACCATAAATGAAAACTAAAACCCACAATTTTTCTCCAATTATAGTGTTAAATGCTTCCTTGAGTGGCTCCATAGGATACTTTTAGTGTTTCTCTAGCTTACTAGAGGAATACAAGTGCAATGATTAAACCACAACACATCAACTTATTGTTGTTATGTTAACTTACATAGGGAACAAATTGTGATCGAAAACCCCTTATAATTGAAATAAAAAAATAATAATGGGGAAACATCGCATGAGATTTCCTTGCTTTAAAGGCCCTTTTAAGGTATTATGCTTTCCTTATTGAGTCACCCTACATGATTTTTTATAGGAAATTGTTAAAATATATCCATTCCACATCCAAATAGTGTCAAATTTCAAAGGTTTCACATCCACTATTCTAACATCCTCAATTTATTAATAAACAAATCTTCTATATGGTATATTCTATCTGCACTTCCACCAAAAAGTTTCGTTTTGATAGAAAAATTTAAATTGCCTAAAAAAACCCTTCGTTATTAGAAAATAATCTACCATCAAACTTCCTTCGAGGCCACCCTATATTAATTGGAACAATATATATTGACAATAAAAAGAAGTTCCGATGTCTCTAAAGAAATGAGTTCTACTTTTATACCTTATTCAAATATCACTAGATTGAGTAATCTCTTCCCACAACCAATTACCATTCCTCCAGATATTGCTATAAAATCTTCTGAAATAAATTCCTAACCCCTTAAGATATTACAAAGTTATCTCATTATTTTTATCTCTTGCCACATGGTTTCTAATAATAATAATAATAATAATCTATTTTTAAGGTCACCACCAAGTGAGACACCAAATTGGTGCATGAGACCCCCTTGTTTGTGGGACAAGGGACCCCCCTCTGCGCAACGATTTAACTGCTAAAGTCTATAGAGGTGTACATACACTACCCCCCTCTGGATTTGAACCTGTGACCTCCTAAGAGGAAACACATGCTCTTAACCATTAGGCCCACATTTAGAGAACCTCAATATTTTATGAATATTTTTTCCTCCTAGGGGAATGTTTTTGTGAGTAAGTTACAAAACCGATATCAGTCAAATTCATAAAAATCACGACGAATATTTTTCATGACGTTTCCATGCTCTAAGGGTCCCTTTTAAGGCCTCATATTTTCTTTGTATACTTTCCCTTTAGGTTTTTTTCCATGAAAGGGTTAAATACAATTTTCTTCTCCTTCCAAGTGATAACATTATTTTATCTTATACGAACTAAACCATCCTTCAATAGATACATTAATCATATCCATAGTTTATTATAGAGACCTAAAGGTTACATTGATTGGTGAGAAATTCAACACGCACGTATACACCTTTAATAGAGGATATTGTGCCCAAGTTAACCTAGATTTTTCTTTAGTATCCATATATTTTTGTACATCCATTATCCCGAAGTCCATCTTCCCTATATTCCATAGGTTTTCCAATTTCATCTTTTCTCTTTTGTAGTTTTTTATCCTTTTTACTAATTTTTTGGTTTAAGCAAATTACAAGTGGTATCAGATCTCTTTCTTGGACCAAAAGGAAATAATTTCTAAGTATTTCTTATTTCAAATAATTCATCTTGGCATATTTTATCCATTTTTTTTTGTCCCATTTCACTGCCTCTCATAAAAAACATATAGATTTAACTTGTGTTTGATTTTCAAATTTTGGGTTGCTATAGTTTTGGATATATAATCAGTCAAAGTTAAAAGGATTTTCCCCATGGTTTGGTTCTTCCAAATGAGTCATTTTGGAAATTTTTCTTCAATTTGTTTTTGTGGCACTTTAGGGTTAGAAACTCGTAGAGTACAAAAATGACATAATGAAGCAATCCAAGTTTCAACTTTTGCGTCACTAGAATTTGTAGATACACTCACTCTAAGTTAGGAAATTTGCATGGAACAAAAAACTATCATTAAGAAGGTGTTGAGGGTAAAAGTGTTATGTATGGACTTTTAAAAACGCAAATTGAGGGCCACCAATTGTATAATCAGAAAGAACAAAGGGCAAATTACTTGTGGTAACAATTTCATATTAAGATTAAAAAAATAGATATGTGGTAGACAATACAAGTTGCACGTTCTGAGAAATCCAAAATCAACAAGTGTTGAGAAAATTAACTTAATTTTTTCTTGTTAGATTAAAATTTAGTGAAATGTGTGGCATTAACGAAAAGACATATCACGCTACTAAAGAAAAACAAAATATTTAGAAGTGTATAAATTGCAGAGCTACAGAAGCCTCATACTTAGGAATTGACAGATTCCATCAATGGTCGAATCCTATAAACCATCTCACATCAATACCCCAAATAATATAACCACTCACTTTAGTTCGAGTAGGTTGGAAAACCTAGAATCAAAATACACAAATTTTAATTAACATATTAATCACATTCGATAGACCATCACATGAGAAAATAAGTTGGATACAAAATTAGACAAATGCAAGAAGAAGTTGGATGAAAAGTTGACAAATTTTAAAGTTAGTGTTATACATGCATAAGAACATGGAAATGCATAAAAAAATGAGGCACACCATGAATAAGCTTCTTAGTCAAACTATTTAGCCAACATAAACCTCTTCTTGGTCATCACAATGATAAACCACACTATATGGATAAGAACACTTGGAATCATTTTCCTAAAGTAGACTTAAACAAGTTTTATGGTCCTAACCCATCAAGATGGGTTAGTGAAATGGAACATTACTCAACCATTCATGGTATTACCGATGACATAATGGAACTTAATGTGGGGTTCTTGTATTTGGATTCAAAACAATGGAAATGGTTGGAGTGGCATAAATAGGCCTATGGGTGCTACATTACCTGTATTCTATTTGATAACATCTCCATGATAATTCTAAGTGACATCCTCACTATTTACAAAATATTACTAAGTTACACCAAACAAGCTCAGTTGCATACTGTATCTCATTATTTGAGCAATTAACCATTTGTACAAAGAACTTGGCATATTCTTTCTATGAATATTTTTTCATTATTAGCTTCAAAGAGGTAATCAAAGCACAAGTTATAATGAAACATCGATCTTCCCGATTGGGAGCATCGTAAAGGTCTCTAGAAGCAGAGACAATGATCAATGCACAAATTAACAAACCCTCTTTCATTCCCTGCTCATGCCCTACACAAGTCATTTTATCAACCACAATAATTCTCGTCCTTGGAGAGTATAAGAGTTGTGTCCATCATAAATTGAAGATAAACAAAATGGGAACTCTACTATAATTGTGATGAAAAGTATGCTCGAGGTCACAATATAAAGAGAAAAAAGTTATTCGAAATTGATGTGACATGTCCTACCAATTCTAAAGAAATTCTTGTGGAAGATACTAATAAGTTTGAGGCTATTGAAAAAAAATGTAAACCACCTAGAACTAAAAGCATTTTATGTTGTGGAAAGACATTACTATAAAATTTATTGTAAAGTTTTATGTTGTTGACCAAGGATGGTCAAGCATGAATGTAATTGAATAATTGATTATTTAATAATTAAAAGAAGAGACACCTATCCAAAAAGGACCATTGAAGAGTCTTCATTGTCTCAATAGGAGGAATGATCTCATGTAGAAGGAAAAAATGACAAATGGAAGCAACAACATTCACATTCTAGCTGATGCAGGAGGAAACTTCCCTAAAATTGTTGTTATGTTCCCAAGAAAGGAGGAACTGAGCAGATGGTTCATTAAAGTAAAAACTGACCCAAATACCTAGGAAAGCATATATCCATGAAATGAGTAGGAGGCTCACTACATTATAGATACTAGAACCTTGTGGATTGTTGCACATTGAAAAGTTAGACACACAAGAGAAATTCGATGAGGGGAAAGCTAAAATAAGTTGCTAGAGTATTGACTGCAAGTGTGACTACTAAGTTACAAAGTGGAAAAAACAAGCTTCTACACAGTATCTTTGTCCTCGTGGTTCAGTGAACAAGCTCAGGGGTCCTGAAGCAAGTATTCTTGACTTCTTTCAAGAGACGGTTGGGAGGAACAGTCTTCTTTGGATATTTGTCCACTTCGAAAGTTAACATGTTCTATATTGTTTTGGATTATTAATTTCATTTCTATTTATTTATGAAGGATTTCATTAATTATAAAAGCTTCCAAAACTAATATTTGTTTTTGAATTAAAGTAGGAAATTTCCATTTCCTGTAAACTATAAGCTAAGTACAAGAGAAATGACTTTTGCTGCTTAAACATATTTTCATAGTAGAAATTGTAGACTACCTTTTATTATTATTTAGAAACAATATCATATTACTATATATAGAATCACTTAATATTAAGTATTAGACATAAATAATAAACGATTGGCTTTCCTTTATTTTTCTTATAAACTCATACAACAATAAAAAGGACGTTAAACAAAGCTATCATCATCATCCTTGCTAAAGATTCTTGTCTTTTCATTTTAACCGAACACAAATTATTTTTATAGTAAGAGATCACCCATAGTTAAATACAATGAAGCCCTCAATCAAAAATTATAAGCTGCAAAAAAAACATATCTAAATTTCAGATGCCATGGCTTTTAGTTGAGGGATTGAGACCCACAAAAGTGAAAATACATACAAATAATGACTTTTACACAGTATCAATTTCATAGAGCCGAAAGGATAACCAATCAAATTTTACTTTTTTATGGATAAAACTTACAGATAACAAAGTGGTAGATTCTATCTAACCACAAAATGAAACAAACTCTATATAAATTATAATAGGGTTTGTACAATATTATATGATAAGAACAAAATTATCATGTTATTGTAAGATATCTTAGGGATGTGTTCCCTATCTAAGGTATTAACACACATCGAGGTTTTGAGTCCTATAAGATTAAATTCTAGGTAAATTTTATAATAACTAAAACCTACATCAAAATCTCCCTGATTATAGAAACAAAAACTCGGAAACATTTTTTCAATGCACGCATCCTAAGTTCAACTTATCATCAACAAAGAAATGTTGTGAACAATTTTAAAAGCGAGAATGTCATCTTTTTAAAAAATCCATGGATGCAATAGTCGTAACCAAGTAAAAACCAATGCATTCACATAAATATAAACAATATATCAATTATACAAAGTAGTACCAAGATCTATTCGAAGGATTAAACAAAAATAGAATAAAAAATCACAGTGATTGTATTGCTTATAAACCTTGCCAAAATTTTACATTAAGAGTTTCAATAATTGCAAACGATTGTAATACAACTTCCCACATAGACTCAATGGTCTATAAACAAAAATGAGGATTTAAAAATATTCTCTCTATATAAACCCTTATCATATCCTGAAGGATTTGAAAAAAACAACGTTTATCTCTACCATTAACGTTGTAGATACATAACACAAGAGTGTTTACCATCAAACAGAAGGGGCTCGTACAAAGCCTTGCATCTCTCAAATGAATCCAAACCAAAAGAAAAAATTTGTTCTAGATTTCCGTTATCATTCACACCATAAACAGTCAAGGACCGCAAGGTTTCAAGGCACATAGGTCTTACTAGGACCCTTCATTTCCAGGTACCCTCAACTTGAGCTCACTCATTTTTAAGACAAGCTTCATCGAAAAGAAACCATCAAAACCTCTTTCCATTCAAACAATGGATAGATTTTAAACCTTGGCATTGGAAATTTTAAATTATTTTGCATCAAACTAAAAACACAAACAAAAAAGAAGGATCAACTTACCCTTAGCTTCGACATCTCTGCAAAGTAACACGTGGCAGGTTGAATGGATCCCTTTTTTTTCAATGCTGGAAGGGGCAAGAGCCCTCTGCTATCCTCACCAGATCAACATCACAGAAGAAACAACCCTTTGGAATTCACAAAGGGTTTTATTCTTTATCAATCTATATGGCACCACAATCCCTTCACATGGGCATATTAACCCATTTTTACCTACTTCCACGTGGATCAAATTTTTGCAACCCACTCTCTATAGTTCAAAGTGAACTCGTTGTTTTCCTTTAGTCATTTTAACATCACCTTGGTGTTTATTACCTTTGGATTGTTAGTTGTTTTATAAAGCAAGGGGGATAATCCTTCATTGTGAGACACCTACAATAACACAAGTTAAGAAATTCCTTAGATCATATAAGCTAATTAAGACCCATAACCTTGTAAGACTAACATAAAAATAGTGTTTGTAAGTAGAGGGATTAAAATGGTAAAACATGATGGATCCATCCTTATCAAAAAATAAGATAAGTACACAAATTATAACATACAACAAGGCAAGCATGACACATCAACTTTTGAAAAACAAGTAATTTTATCATAAGACTTAAAACCTCTGTAATAATATAGTTTTATAGGAATTTTAGCTGGAGTTATCATATTCAAGTTATTAAGAATTATATTTCATAGAATTTCATTATAGGCTAAGTCCTAAGTTTATAATGGGATCTAGGGATTTATAATAATTCTTAAAATCTATTTGAAGCCATGTTAGATCTTAAACTAATCTAAACACTCTCCAACAATTTTTTTTCATGGAATTTTTGAGTTGTTACAAAAAATACTAGCATGCAATAAGAAATCGAAATTGAATTCTATCAAGAATATCCACTCATCTCTCTTCATGCCTTATGAAGTATTTCATCAACACAAACCTTGAAACTTTGAGGTTACACCAAGCATCACCAAGTGGTAGTCTTGGTTAAAAATGGTAGCAACCACAAATTTATTGAGAAATGATTGGATAAGGAACTCCATTATTATGTCCAACTCATGTTCCACTTTCAAATCATGATATACCTAATGACATGATGATGGAATTTAAGGGATGTTGTGAAAATATAAAAATCCAATTGGGTGGTTATCATCTCAAAAGTCATATGGTGGAAATAGATATGATCAATTTTGATATAGTTTTGGCGGAAGAATGCATATGCACATTGGCACTAGTTACCATGGAATTTAAGGAATTATAATTGATATTTACTAAGGATTATCATACTTACACCCTTAATGGGTTCCATTCAAGATACCATAAAATCATAAGTTCTCATCATATGGAAAAAATATTGAAGAAAGGTCACTCCAGAATTATTTCCTACTTCCATGCCATTTGGGATTTAAATATCATCACACCCAACATCCATCGTAACTTACAAAGGGTTTTATACAAACATCAATATTTATTTGAGACACTAAAGGGTTTCCCCCCATCTATAGTAGAGCATGATCATGATATTCCCTTGATTATGAGTAGTCAACTGTGGAAATTGAACCAGGTGATAGATTAATTTTACTCACAACAATTAACAATTGATCATGCAAAATCACTCACAAAGAGACTGAAAATTGGAGCTGAACACTAAACTGTATTAAATCAGTGTACAATAGCCAACCCTGTAATAACATAGGTTTTTGAATAAATAACATACATCAGGGATTCGAATGCATGAGGAGCAATTCGAATCTATCATAAAGCAGGCTTACTAAAAATAAGCAAATCCCCCATAGGTGTAAAAAGCTGATCCCAAATATGTCATGGAGCTCACGAATAGGAAAAATGGCTTAGGCAAGATAAAGAGTGGTGGAATGGCAGCTCATACATGCTTTTGGATGGAGAAAAGAGAGGAGGATGTGTAGGACAAAAAACTAGTCAACCTCACCTAGTCTAGCTTTTCCTTTTTCCTTAAAACACTGAAAAAGCAGGGAATAAAGCAGAAAAAGCAGAAGGGCACCTAGGAGGCCAGGAATAAAGTAGAATTGATTCCTTTAGCTCTCCCATGCACTACATGAGTCAAATAAGGCAAGTTTGACCATTATAGATAGGAAAATGACAACTTGCACAAGGTGGGACACATGAACTAGGCTAGTAAGACAAAAATAATGAAATTAATGTCTAAGTGGGTAAACTATGGGTTGATTATTCTAACACCCCCCCTTAAGCCTGAATTATGAGTAATATATCAGAAAATTATAGGGCCTAGCAAGAAGTCTTAGTCACCCTTTACATACTGCATGTCCATTTAAACAAGGAAAGAGGCAAAACCAACTTGGGAAAATCCTCCCTTAAACATGGACTGTAAAACAAAATTGTAGAATCATTTCACGCCAGTGATGATTACATAATTCAGAGAATTGCAAAGTCAATCCTAAACCTGAAATAAAATATGAAATAATTTTACAAATAAATAACAAACAACTTAGAACATGGATATATTGAAGAAAGGGGGAAAACACCGAAAGGAGGTCGTTGCTCCCAACCTTCTCCAGAAATCATCCAATATCACTTTATTTTGGAGCCCTGAGCCTGTTCACTAAACCACTAGGATGAAAATGTTGTGAAACAACCCACACATAAAAACATGCAACCTATAAAAATATGCAACAATTTCACGTTAGCTATCCCCTCATCGAATTCCTTGTGTGCTTGACTTTTTAGTTTGTAGCAGTCACAAGGTTCATTGACTTGGAAATAGAATGGAGTGATCCTTCTTATAAATTCGATGGTATTTATATGATTTCCTACGTATTTGGGACCATTTTGAAATTAAATGAGCCACCTACTCAGTTCCTCCTCTCAAGGAACATCACTGCAACTTTAGGGATTTTGCTTCCTGCAATAGCTAGAAAGTGAAAGGTTAGTGCTGCCACTTGTCGTTTAGCCTTCTACAAGTGCTCATTCCTTCTAGTGGGTGAGTGACCACATTTTCAATAGTCTCCTTTGGATAGGTGTCTCTTCATTTAATTATTTTAAATAAATAAATATTGAATTGCAATCATCCTTTATGAGATTGGTCATAAAAAGTTTACAATAATTTTTAACATAATGTTTTTCTCAAATAAATAAAAATATTTATTATTCAGTTCTAGGTGGGTTACAAACACCCCCCCTAAAGTTCAACATCATCGTTGATGTTGCTTAAGTTTATTCTGAGTCTTCCTAGAATAGAGATGGATATGCCTCATGCATATGACTCTCAAATTTCTAGGTTGCTTCATCTGGATTGAGGTGTTTCCATTGCACATTTACCTATCCAATGGTGCAATTTCTGAGAAAATTTTCCTTCATATTAAGAATACACTCTGGTTCCACCTGAAAATATCCTTCGCGCTATACCTGAATAATATTCCAGTTGATCATGTGAGTAACATCGTGTACATACGTTTTCAATATGGAAATATTAAATACATTATCTATTCTAACATTAGGTGGTAAAGCTAACTAAAATTCAACTGTTCCAAATCTTGCCAATATTTCGAATGGTCCACAATACCCACACAATACATGGGTGCTAATTTAGCACTACTCCCCAAATTCAAGGAGATATTTCTAGGTTTTAAATTAACAAATACATGCTCACCTACTTGGAATTCTTTTTGGCTTCTTCTAAGATCTTCTTGGCTCTTTATTTTGTCCTATGGAGTTTTCAAATTACTTTATACTTATTTCACTGTTAGTTCTAGTTCTTTTATCAAATCAGGTCATAACATCAATCTGTCAACTAGATTACTCCATGTAATGGGAGTATTACATTTCCTATGATACAATATTTAAAAAGGAGTAAGTTTAGGTGAAGCTTGATAATGATTATTATACACAAATTCGACTAAGTGCAAATAATCTTCCGATTTGTTGGGATAGTCTCTAACATTTGTAACATGTATTTGAGGACTTGATTGAATCTTTTTGTTTTTCCATCATTTTTCGATTAGTATATAGTCCTTTAAACAATGACTTCCAAAAAATATTAGTAAACTTAGGATCTCTATCAGAAATGTTTACCTTTAGAATTATGTGCAACCAAACAATCTCCTTCATAAATATGTCAGCAATGTTGGCAGCCTTATGAGTTTTTTTAACATGTATAAATTGTTCTTCCTTAATTAGTTTTTCTACCACTACCATTATAGAATGATTTTGCTTCTGATTTTTAGGAAATCTGGTTATAAAATCAAGGCAGATAACTTCTCATTTTCAATTTGGAATTGGAAGTGGTTGCAAAGGACCTCGTGGATGTTGATGCTCAGCTTTAACTTGTTGGCATTATATACACCTAGCTATATATTCAACAACTTCATTGTTCATATTAGGCGAGAAATACTCTTTTATTAACATTGTTATCCTCTTTTGATAACTCAGGTGTCCATAACAAGGACTTTTATGTACCTCATTTAAAATCAACAATTTAATTTCTGGTATGTTAGGTACATAAAGTTTTTTTTATACAGCATTAATATTTTTTCATTTAAATTGTAATATGTTTTTACATTTTTTAGATTCATTATTAGTTACTTTTTCTCTTAGATTCTAGTATTCTTTGTCTATTTTTTTCCCTTCTTCCAATTTATTATCTAATTCTCTTTTGTAACTGCTAATGTTTGTTATAAAATTCATTATTGCATTTGTGCTTAAGGCATCAACCACTTTGTTTCCCTTTCCTTTGATGTGTTTGTTATCAAAATCATATTCACTAAGGAAAGCTAACCATATAGCTTTCCTTGCGTTCATATTTTGTTTATGAAATAAATATTTCAAGCTTATGTTATTAGACATTAACAAAAATATTTTACCAATTAGATCATGGTGCCACATTTTCAGAAAATGAATTATGGCAGCCAGCTATAAATTCTTTGTTGCATAATTTGTTTATGTGTTTTTAACTTCCTTGATTCATAAGCTATTACATGACCTTCTTGTGTTAGTATCCACCCAAACCTTCATTGCATGCATTGGTGCACAAAACGAAATATTTGTTTAGATCTGTTATTTTTAGTATAGGTGTAGTAGTTAATAATTCGATTAATTTATTAAAACTTTCTTCACACTTTTGATCCCAGAAAATTAAATTTCCCTTTTCCTGCAAGGATGTTATGGGATTTGCAATCTTTGAAAATCCTTGTATGAATTTCTGGTTATAACCCATAATTCTTATAAATGATTGTACATCGGTTACATCTTTGGGAACATGCCATTCAATTATTGATTTTATATTATCCTGGTCTACTGATATTCCTTCCATGGATATCATGTGACATAGATACTATATTTTATCTATTTCGAATTCACATTTATTGAATTAAGCATACAATTTATGTTCTCTTAGAACCTGTAGTATTATCTGCAAGTGTTTATCATGTTCATCTTTTATTTATGAGTAAATTAATATTTTATCTATGAAGATAAATCCAAATTTATCCAAGTACTTACATAAGACACTATTAATTAAGCACATAAAAGTTGTTGGAGCATTTGTTAGCCCAAACGCAATAACTACAAACTTATAATGCCCATATATCAAGTCTATCTTTGAAAATATTGTCGCTTCACATATCTAATCAAACATATCATCAATGCTGGGAAAAGAATATCTATTTTTAATTGTCTTTTTGTTAAGTTGAGGGTAGTCTATAGATAAACGTAATGTACCGTCTTTCATTTTAACAAATAAGAGAAATGCTCCCCAAGGGGATACACTTGGTCTTATATATTTTTTGTCTATTAGTTCTTGTAATTGTAATTTTAATTCTTTAGGTTCTAATATTTTCATTGGATAAGGAGCCTTTGAATTAGGTACAGCTCCTAGTACTAACTCAATAGTAAAATCGATATCTCTCCTTGGAGGTAATCCTGGAATTTCTTACAAGAAAACATCTCAGAAATCTTGTAAGATTTGAATATTATCAAATTTTATCTAATCTTCTTTATCCATGTGTTTTTTATTTATTATATGTATATAATTTGTTTTACATCCTTTCCTTATAGCCTATTTCATTTGTAATGTTGATATTTGTCTAAGAGAAACTTTCCTACGTATCCCTTTGACTGTAATTTTTTCTCCTTTATCATTTAAACATGTAAATGTTTTCTCAAAACAATTCAAAACAACTTGATGTATTTCCAGCCAATCCATACCTATTAAAATATCACAAGACCCTAATGATAATACATTTAAGTTTACTTGAGTTTTAAACTGACTCATAAACATTTCACATCTTTCAACATATCTAACTACTTTTCTTTTGGTTCCTCTAGCTAGCTGAACCAACCAATATTTTTCAAACATTTTCAAAGATAAATTGCATTTTCCTACTATGCTAAGTGACACATAGGTTAAACTAGCACCTAGGTCAATCAAAATACAAATAGGCTTGTTTTGTATCATGCCACATACATCCACCATGGAGTTTTGATGATCCGCCTATCGGTTCTCGAAGGATGCACTGATTCTGGTCATTTATTTTGCTATGTCACCAATTGTTTCTTTCTCGTGGATTGTATGCACATTGTTGAAGTTTCCCTTTCTGTTCAGGAAATACTTTGCATAATGAGTTCCTTGTCATTGCCAACACTTTACAGGTTCCTTACGTTCATTATTTTTAACCTAATTATTAGGCATGTCTCTACCTTTTGGTGATGTAATGTTTTTTTTTGTTTTACCTTTAAAATTTGTTACTTGATAATTATTCTTAAAGATATTATGATAGTTATTTCTGATTTTATTAGGCTTAAAACCTTTTCTTTTCTCGTCAAAGTTACTTGCTCTCTTATTATTCCAGTGAGGTATACTTTCTCTCTTTTTACTTTGTTCGTAACAGAAGTTATCTTTTCTATTTTCCTTATGAAAGGTCTCTGGATTATCAAATTCAATTATGTCCTTGATGCTATGAGGAAAACAACTTAAAAACCTTTGTAATTTAGGTATTTTGTCAATTATATATGGTACATATATTAGTAAACTTAGAAATTTACTACTTAACTCTTTCATTGACAATGAACCTAGTTTGAGTTCATAAAATGCTTTAGCTTTTTCTTCATAATACTTCTCAAATAAGAATTTCCTTTTCAAGTAAATTTCAAAGACTCTCTAGGTTAAATATTTTTCTTTAAGGTTTTTAACTCTTTTTATGTTCTTCCATGTAATATTCCGAATTTTGGACCTAACTGTAACACCCTGGTTTTGACCCCATTTGTATTAAATGTATGTGATGTATATATTGTAATGGATCATGGTGTGGAGATATAGGAAAATGCCTCACCATTGACTATAATGTTATGTTTCGGCGACGTCGATGGTATTTTGTGCTAGGCAGGAAGGTTATAATGTTGGACACCATGTACATATGAAAAATTAATTAAAAATACATGCAACCAGCTATGTCGATGCAACAATAATGACAAGGGCATGATTTCCTAAGGTTAAGGGGGGGATGTCTAACCCTTGGGGGGCCATTAGGGAACAACAAAGTGTCAAGTGATCAACCCATCTAGATGTAAAACATCTTGTTTGTCATACTCACCCTTTCTCCTTTGTCTCATACACCAACCATTTTAATTCTACAGGAGTTGGCTGGGTAGTTATTACCCATGGGGGAACTTGTGCATGGGAGGTCTTGTGGTTGGAAGGAATATTAGTCCTTTAACCACAAGCATACTCCACTAAGGGAGCTCATTATACACTCACACAGGGGGTTGTTTTCCTCTTGCGCAGGAAGGCATTAACATTTTCCTTCAGGATCAGTTCAATTCTTTTCTCCTGATTTTTGTTGTGTGTAATTCCCTTCATGATTGTGGGTATGAGTATGTAAATCCCTTAACGACTTGCTGCATTATTCTATCCTCCCACAACTCTGAGATTGTTGCTGGTTTCCTCATGAATTTTGGGTTGCTGTAGGTTTTTTTTGAGTCATTTTTTTCCATGATAGGGCCAAGAGAAACTCTTGACTTGAATTGCTCACTATGAGTTATGTATTATCCAATTGTCGTTCTAGTTTTGTTGGGTGGCATTTCCTTTCAATATGAGAGATATTGTTTTGTTGTGTGGTCACAATTGTTGTTATTTGGACTATTGGGGAGTGGAAATGGAGCCTGAGTGTGCTTGATAAACCTAGTGTGAAGAAGAGCCTCACAGATAGAGCTAGAGGGATAGCTTTCTTCTCTACACCCCCTGAACAACGATGGAAGGGAATTCATAGCCTAAGGGACTCAGAAACAGAGAAGGGGATGATCCCTTGTGTTGGGTGTGTGTGGATATCTTAGAAGTCAGCATAGCTCTGGTGCAGGTGTCGTTAGCTTTTCAGTGAGCCCACTATCTTAGCAACTAGCATTTCCAGCTCGTGATAGCCTGATAAACCCAACAATGTTAGCTTGGCTATGTATTATCGTGTAACCTTATCCTGATAAACCCAACAATGTTGGATTGGATGAGTTGTGTATCCTTAGCTATGTTTGATCCTTCTAGTTTCCCCTTACTCCTTGTGGAATCATTCCCAGCTTGGGAGTGGCAGTTCTGCTAAGAGATTGATGAGAACTCTAGCTTATGGTTGGGTGGAACATTGCATCGACGTAGCTGGTTGTGGGATAGACTTCATATAATATAAGTATCTCTTGTTTATCTTGTCTCTGCAATTAAATTACTATGAACATGTGAAATGCATGAAAGTGGATATCATGTATTTATTTCATTGTTTATTGAATGATAAGTTACATCTATGAATGTTTTTTTTTACGGAATTTTATATCTTGTGTTCATGGGGCTCAGTTTTCCCGGCTTCATAATGGTTGGTTGCATCCTCTTCGTTGGTTGGAGGGCTGGGGACATGAAAGATTGGTATCAAAGCCATTAGGTTATAGCAGTGGGCCTCTATGGGCCAATAATATCAACTAACACAGGGTGTCTAACCTATGTTGAGCACAGGCTAGCAGAGAAATGTTTTTCAAATTTTTTCTAAGTGTGAAAATTTTCCCCTCTGCATGGCAACTGAGAAACTTGGAGCAGAGCTGCTACAACAGCTGCATCATCCAAAGGGAACCACTATGGTGATAGGATTGCCTTTTTCTCTGCCGCTACGGTGGTTGAAAGTTGTGAATTGACCTGCAACGACGGCTGAAGTCTTCCAAAGAGAGAGATGCAACCGATGGAGTCAAAGAAACGGAGTTGTAGCACCAGATGGGTCACAAGAATGTATTCGCAATGGAGGCTAGAATATGAGAATTATTTTGGTGTAGCAACCACGAAAGAAAGAAGGAAAAATTGAAATTTTTCTAAGTGTTGGTGGTGGGCGCAATTGGAAAAAGGAGCCGACACATTCCAGCTGGGAAACAAAGAAGCAGACACAATGGTAGAAAGAAAATGGAGATCGAGCCACTACAATGGCAATAGGAAAAACAAAGACCAAGCCACAATGCAGCGAATGAAAATAAATGAGTGGAGTCGCAGCTGCGGCTGAGAAAAAAAGAATAAGCCGCTACGAAGGTAAGAAATTGAATTGTTGAGCTGCAACATAGTGGAAAAAACTTAAGGAAAGAGCTGATACATCAGCGAGGAAGTGAATTTTAGAGTTGATGAGCATTGGCAGATTTGAGTTGATGAGTTGTGGTCGAAAGTTGAAGATTGAGCCACAATGACGAGTGGAAACCAGAAATAATGTCGCTACGGTGACGGAAGGAAAAATAAGTTGAAGCTGCTACGATGACGAGTGGAAAAAGAGGAAGGAACAGCCACAACAGGTGAATGTCAAAAAAATTTCTGCTGCAGTGGGTGAAAGTCAAAAAAAAATTTGATGTAGTGAGTGAAAATTTTTAAAATTTGGTCGAAATAGAGAATTTCAACAGGGTTTTTCAATGAGATCTATAGGGCTAGAAAGATGAAAAATGGCGGCGAATTTGTGCACCAAATTGTGCAAAATAAAAGGATTTACAAAAAAAAAATTAGGGCACTACGCTCGACTCGGCCTATTGTTGCATAGGGAAGCCACAAGGGGGAGATCCCCCTTGACCCATGTGGCCCCCTTGATATAGTCATTCTTTGAGAAAGAAAATTTCTTGGTTTTGGAAAAGTTTCCATTGTATGATTTTTCCAAGAGAAGGTAAGTAATTATGATTTGTATAAATGCTATGCAGCTAACAGTTTTGTTACTAACACATTTTCCAGAATCATAGTCACCTTCAGGGGTAGTATTCCAGGTAGTGAGGTTTGATAAAGTAAGTTATGGTTCAACCATGCAAACCCATGATGGATATGATTCTTGGGACTCCTACGAGTGTGTGTGATATGCCATGGGGGAAAATGTCTGAGTTGGAAATGATGATATAGATTCCAATGGAAGGAGATTTCAAAAGACTTCGCCAGACATTGCAACTACCATGAGAAGCTTGATTAAATCCCATGAAGTGTAGCATCGGTTGAATGCTGCTATGTTGAAGAGTTTGATAGAATTGCAAAGAAAGATAGACTCTCGAGAGGGTACAATAAAACCAGAAGGCAATAAGAGCAGTACTAGAAGAAGAACAAGAACTTCTAGTAGATGATCTAATGCAGAAGAATCTAGTGGGGATTCAAGCTCTTCTTCTTGCAAGGGAAAGAAAAAGAGGAACCATAGGGATCTATCTTAGGATGAATTTAAGAAGGATAAACCTCCTACATTTGATGGTGAGGTAAATACTGGACAAGAGGATGAAGCTTGGCTTCTTGGGATAAATAAGTACTTCCAAGTTCAAGATTATTTGGGAAACATGAAGGAAAGGGTTTCCATATTTAATCTGAATGGAAGGGAATCCATTTGGTGCAAGCAATTCAAGCAAGCAAATAGGATCATTGAAAGGATACTTAAGTGGAAATAGTTCAAGAAGTATTTCAAGCAGAAATACCTCTCTAACAGGTATTATGATGACAAAATTAAGGAGTTCCATGAGCTAAGATTGGGACAACAAACCATTAAAGAGTATGAAAATAAGTTCTTGGAATTTTTAAGGTATGTCATGTACATCAAAGATGAAAAGGTGAAGATACAGCATTTTCTGAGTGGATTGCCTCAGTATTACAAAGACAGGATTGAGTTTTATGAACCTAGAACTCTGGAAGAAGAAATAAGGAAGGCTAAGTACCGCTATGAGAAAATCAAAGTAAAACTTGATTACCAGAAGACATGGAAGGACAAAAGGAATGAGAAGTTTGACCAAAGGAAGAAATATTTCAAACCTTCTGACTTTAGGAATCAGCAGAAGAAATTGTCACAAGCTGAGAAGTAGCTAGCGAAAGTGATGGGAGAAAAGCCTAAAGAGCCACAACAGAACATGGGACCACTCTAATGTTGGAAATGTGGAGGATCTCACATGCGTAGGAATTTTCCACTTAAGAATGAGAATTCAAGGCCAACTTACAACATTCAAGAGGTAGAAATAGTGGGTCAATTAGCAAGGTCTGTCCCTAGGATCTATGCAGCACTGGAAGACCGCTGGGAAGATCATCAATCAATTGTGGTTGAAGTTGCAGGTAATCTTGTTGAGCAATCTATTTCTATTTTGATTGACCCTAGTTCTACTCATAGTTACATCACTTCTAGAGTAGTGGAGACTTATGATTTCAAGAAATTAAAACATAGAAAATCTTGGTTAGTTCAACTAGCGATTGGAACTAAGAGAAAGGTTAGTGAAGTGGTAGAGAAATTTCCAATGGTTATGAATGGAATGGTCAGTTGTGTAGATCTCAATGTTCTACCTCTTGGTTACTATGATGTTCTCATTAGAATGGATTGGTTAGCACAATGTAAATATTGACTGTTATAATAAGAATTTTGAATGGATGGATGAACAAGGGAACCCAAGAGTTGTGAAAGGCATTCCAAAGGTGATTTCAGTAAGGCGGGTTTCAGCAATGTAGTTGAAGAAGTTCTATAGGAAAGGTTTCCAGTTGTATACAACTCATATTTTGGAGGCAGTAGAGGATGAAACTCCTAGGCTGGAGGACTTTCATGTGTTGTAGGAATTCCAGGATGTGTTTCCTGATAAGATTCTAGAGCTTCCTCCAAACAAGAACACTGATTTCAGAACTAGACTTGTTCCAGGAGTAGCAACAGTGTCCAAGACACCCTACAAGATGAGCACACCAGAAATGCTAGAGATAAAGATGAAAAATGTAATAATTGTTGGAAAATAATTATGTCAGACTGAGTGTGTCTCCATGGGGAGCACTATTTCTATTTTTAAAGAATAAAGATGGTACACTTAGGATGTGTATTGATTACAGATAGCTGAACAAAGTAACGATGAAGAATAAATATCCTTTGCCTAGGATTGATGACCTATTTGATCAAATGAGAGGAGCAAAGGTATTTCCCAAGATTGACTTGAGGTTTGGTTACCATCAGGTAAGAATCAAAGACAAATACATTCATAAGACAAACTTCAAAATAAGGTATGGACATTATGAGTTTGAAGTGGTACCATTTGGCCTCACAAATGCACCAGCTACATTTATGTTCCTTACGAATAGTGTCTTCAACAAGTATTTGAACAAGTTTTTTCTCTTTTTCCTTAAGGACATCCTTATTTATTCTAAGAATGAGGAAGAGCATCTAGAGAACCTGAGGTTAACATTTCAATTGCTCAGGAAGCATCAGTTGTATGCAAAGTTGATAAAGTGTGACTTCTATAGAGATATAATTCAGTATTTGGGTCACATTATTTCAGAAGAGGGACTATCTAGAGACCCTAAGAATATTGAAGCCATTATGAATTGGCCTACCCTGAGAAATGTGACATATGTAAGATCTTATACGGGGCTTGGAGGATACTACAGGAGATTCATTGAAGGATTCTCCAAGGCTGCAAATGCCATCACTTCCTTGCAAAGGAAGGGTATAAAGTTTTAATGGACATCGAAGTGTGAAGAAATATTTCAGCAATTGAATAATATTCTCACAAGTGCACCAGTATTGAAAGTTGTAGAACCAAAAAAAGATTTTTTCGTGTGTACTAATGCATGAGGACAAGGACTTGGAGGAGTTCTTATGCAGGAAAATAACATGATATTTTATGAGTCAATAAAGTTGAAGGAGCATGAGAAGAAATATGCCACTCATGATCTAGAGCTTGTAGCCATAGTAAATGCTCTCAAGATGTGGAGGCATTACTTGATGGGAAGGATATTTGAGATAAGGATGGACCATTGTGGTCTGAAGTACTTGTTTGATCAGCCAATGCTAAATGCTAGGAAAGATAGATGGATGGAGTTTTTATGTGAGTTTGATTTCAAAATCAAGCACGTAAAAGGAAAAGAGAATAAGGTAGGTAATGCACTAAGCAAGAAGGTTCAGGAAATGCACGTGGCATCTCTTAGTATTTTCCAATCATATTTGACACAACATATTGTTAATCATACTATCAGAGATGAATTGTATGAGCAGGTAAAAGACAAATTGCAACAACAAAGTCTTGAGAAAAGGTATGAGGAATATAAATTGAAAGAAGATCGACTTATTAATTATAAGAATAGAGTCTATATTCCAAATATAGAATATCTTAGGAGAATGGTTATGGATGAGATCCACCAAGCTCCGTATTCTGGTCACCCAAGATATCACAAGACGATTACTACAGCTAGAAAGGAGTATTTTTGGCTAGGAATGAAAAAGGACATGGCTGAATATATTTCAAGGTGCATGAAATGTTATTAGGTGAAGGTTGAGCATCAACACCCAGCAGATTTGTTGCATCCTTTACCAGTTCCAGAATGGAAATGGGAAGTTATTTCCATGGATTTTATTATAGGATTGCCAATGACTTGGAGACAATATGATTCCATCATGGTTGTGGTGGACAAGTTGACAATGGCAACACATTTTAGACCAGTTAAGTCTATGCACAAGATTGATGACATTGCAAAAATATCTATGACGGAGATTTTCAAAATGCATGGATTATGTAAGGAAATAGTCTCTAACAGAGAGGTCAAGTTCACTTCCAATTTTTGGAAGGGTTGGTTTGCATATTTCGGTACAAAGTTGAACTTCAACACTGCCTACCATCCTCAGACTGATGTTTAGATAGAGAGAGTGAATCAAGCACTTGGAGACATGCTTCGCATGTATGTGATGGACAAACCAACCAAGTGGGAAGATTATTTACAGTTTGTGGATTTTTCTTATAACAATGGACAACAAGCATCCTTGGGGATGAGTGCATATGATGCTTTGTATGGAAGAAGATGTAGGACACTAGTGACATGGGATAATTCAGTGAATAGGGTTGTGCTTGGGCTAGAATTTCTCAAGGAGATAGAGCAAGAGGTTGTAAAGATCAAGTAGAATCTAAAAGCAGCCTAGGACATGCAGAAAAGCTATGCATATAAGCGTATGTTGAGAAGAGAGTTCAGTGTTGGGGATCAAAGTGAGAGAAAAGAAGAGTTTCTTGAAGCTTGGGAGTTATGCCAAGTTGTCACCTAGATATTGTGGGTCGTTTGAAGTTCTTGAAAGAATAGATTCGGTTGCATATAGACTTGCATTTCCTTCTAGCACTAGAGCTCATAATGTTTTTCATGTTTCTTTGCTTAAGAAATATGTATATGATCCTAACCATGTGATAAATTAGGATGTGATTTAGGTGGAACCCGAGCGAGAGTTCCAAATCTAGCTAATGCACATCCTCGACAGGAAGGTCACAATACTCTGGAACCAAGACACATGGTAGGTAAAGGTGCAATGGGAGAACTACGGTCCCGAAGAGGCTACATGGGAGTTGGAGGATTCCATGCGATTGGTACATCCATTTTTTTTCAATTATCTCGAGCACTGAGGCGATGCCAGTGTAGCATTTTTTTTTAATTTTGTAAAGCATCGAGCTATTGAAGGGGGAGGGGAATGTAACACCCCAGTTTTTACCCTGTTTGCATTAAATGTATATGATGTATATATTGTAATGGATCATGGTGTGGAGCTATAGGAAAATGCCCCACCATTGATTGTTGTGTTATGTTTCAGTGACGTAGATTGTATTTTGTGCTAGCCAGGCATGTTATAATGTTGGACACCATGTACATATGCAAAATTAATTAAAAATATCCGCAACCAGCTATGTCGATCCAACAATAATGAGAAGTGAATGATTTCCTAATGTTAAGTGGGGGATGTGTAGCCCTTGGGGGGGCATTGGGGAAAAGCCAACTGTCATGTGATGAACCCATCTAGAAGTCAAATATATTATTTATATTTCTTACACTTTTTCCATTGTCTCATCCACCAACCATTTTAATTCTGTAGGAGTTGGTTGGGTATTTATTACCCATGGGGGAATGTGTGCATGGGCAATTGTGTGGTTGGAAGGACTACCAATCCTTTGACCAAATGCATACTCTACCAAAGGAGGTCATTATACACTCACATAGGGGATTGGTTTTACTCTCGCACAGGTAGACATTCATGTTTTCCTTCACGACCGGTTCAGTTCTCTTCTCCCTATTTTTGCTGTGTGCAATTCCCCTCATGATTATGGGTCTCACTATGTAAATCCCTTCACAACCGACTGCATTCTTCTATTCTCACGTAGCTGCGGGATCACTGTTGGTTTCCCCATGAATTTTAGGTTGATGTGGGTTTTCATTGACTCATTTTTGGACATGATAAGGACAAGAGAAACTCTAGAGTTGAATTGCTCAGTCTGAGCTACATATTATCCAATTTATATTCTAGTTTTGCTGGGTGGTATTTCCTTTCAATCCCAAAGCTATTTTTTTGTTGTGTGGTCATAGTGGTTGATCTATAGACTATTTGGGAGTGGAAATGGATCCTCAGTGTGCTTGATAAACCTAGTGTGAATAGGAGCCTCACAGATAGAACTAGAGGGATGGCTTTCTTCTCTATACCCCTTGAATAACATTGGAAGGGAATTCATGGCCTGAGGGACTACACAGTAGAGAATGGGAGGATTCATTTTTTAGGTGTGTGTGGATGTCTTAGAATTTGGGCTAGCTCTGGTGCAGGTGTCCTTATCTCTTCAGTGAGCCTACTAGCTTAGCAAGTAATGTTTCCAGGTCTTGATAGCCTGATAAACCCAATAGTGTTGGCTTGGCTATGTATTGTCATGTAACCTTGGCCTAATAAACCAAACCATGTTGGATTGGATGAGTTGTGTATCCTTAGCTATGTGTGAGCCTTCTAGTTTCCCCTTACTCCTTATGGAATCATGCCCAGCTTGGGGGTGGTAGTGCTGCTGAGAGATTGAGGATCACACTAGCCTATGGTTGGGTGGAACGTTGCAGCAACGTAGCTGGTTGCAGGATAGACTTCATATAAGATAAGTATCTCTTGTTTATCTTGTCTCTGAAATTAAATTACTATGAACATGTGAAATGCATGAATGTGTATATCATTTATTGCTTTCGTTGTTTATTGAATGATAAGTTGCATCTATGAATGTTTTATTTTACTGCATTTTATATCCTATGTTCATGGGGCTTATTTTTCCAGGCTTCATAGCGGTTATTCGCATTCTCTTCACTGGTCAGATGGTTGGGGACATGACACTAACACTTATAGGCATGAGCTTATTGATTATCATGTTATCTTGATGTAATGGGTCAAAGACGCCACTACATATGAACATGATGAATTGTTTTATATATTGGGCGTAAGACAATTATTGATGATATATGTATATATATGCTTGCTTTTGCTGGGCGTGGACCCTAAAGCACATGATTGATGATAGTTTTTTTGTTGAGCGGGGAGGTTTGGAGCACATGGGTAATTAATGTTTTCTGTTGAGCAAGGAGCTCTGGATCACATGGGTGATTAATATTTTGTGTTGAGTAAGAAGCTCTGGAGCACATGAGTACTTACGTTGGTGTTGAGCAAGCTCTAGAACACATGAAAATATAATTGGAAATGTTGAGAATAAGCCGTGGAGCCTTCCATGTTGATGTTGAGCATAAGCTGTGGAGCATAAGATCCTTGGCCATTGTATACCTAGGTGTATTGTTCAAGTACATACTAGCATTAGTGTTGAGAGAAGAGATCTGGAATTGAACAAATTTTGCAATTCCTTATTTTAGCATTGAGTATGCGCTCTGGTAAGCACTAGGAGTTACTGAAAAGAATTTAATAAGTTTCAAGTAAAAACAACTCAAAAAAAACATTGATCTCATCAGACTTATTTATAAGCGATTAAATTAAATTTCAAATTTATGTATTCTTATCAACTACTAAAGAACTACCATGTTATACGAGGGAATCCAACATGTAAGGATGTTTAGAGTTTCCTATCCTAGTAGACCTAACCATCTACCTATTTGAGCTTAATGAATAAGTGTCATTACGTATAGGGATCATGGTATATGATGCCCAAAGACAAATGTTAACAAATGTTGTATTATTATGTATTTTTTATACATGCTATGTATAAAGAAATAAATATATTAATAATATAAATAAATGTAAGAAAGAAGGAAAAGCTCCATCAATTATTATTTATTAGTAAAAGATAATAAATAGTACAATACCTACAAAATTCTAATTAGGGACTAATTAAAAGTTGATAAGTTAAAGTATTAAAAATTACCCAAATTAATTGAAAAGAGTTAAATCAAGAAATCAAGGTTTCTTGATTTAACTGCCCCTTTGACTGAAAAGTCTGTCTCTAAAGTCTCAAGACAAGGAAAGGCTTGGGGTTCTGATCTATCTTTTGGGAGTGGTTATTCTTCCTGTTTTGATCTCAAGTGAATTCTTTGAGAACATTTTCCTAGAAGGAAAAAGGAGAACTCATCTAGACCTGATATACCAGATAGGAAACCCTACCTTAGGAGCTCTAAGCTACTTGCATGTTGGAGTCCAGCTTGGCGGGATCCAGATTGAAACTAGGAATGATTCTGGGTCATGGTTGGGAGGAACGTGGTAGTTTCCAAGTGATTCAATCATCTAATACAGAGGTCAGATCTTCCTATGAATTTTTAATGCTGGTTATTTGAGTGTGCAGGTCCAGCCATTAAAGAAGCTTCATACTACAGGTATGAGATCCTAGACTTCCTATTCAATTTTTCTAGAATAAAAGCTTGCTGAATTAGGGAAGGGTTCATATTATATGTTCTCACCCTACGTGTTTGATTTTTGTTTAAATCTTCTAGGGTTTACATTTTAAATTATAACCCTAGGATGTACAGTACTTCTTATGCTAGATTTATCCAGGGTTTATTCATTTAGTTTATTTCTGCAATTATAATTCATTTATAAATGGTTATCAAGAGGTTTTTCCCTAGTTGTATTCATGTATTATTGTTACTTTTGAAAGTGTGTTAATTGCACACTAGGTTTTATTTAAGATCTATTACCTATTTGTTCTTTGGCCTATTTACTCTAGTGACATATTTCATTTGTCAACATGGTCATGCTACAATTAAAACCTAGATTTAATTAGTATCATCTAATTCTAATAACAAGAAAACTAATCAAGTATATTATTAGTGTATAACCAGCATACTCTTGGTGTGTGTGTGTATATATGTGTGTGTGTGTGTGTGTGTGTGTGTGTGTGTGTGTGTATTCTAACAGTTATAGAATAGAACTATAAATCTAATCTATCAACAAAATATTAAATCTAAGATAAAAACCAATGAAGACCTTTCAAGGTATTCTTAAACAAATCTATGCTAAATACCAAATCATGTCCATTAAAATAAACTTTATCATAATCAAATAAATAGAGCAAGTATCGAAACCATTCATTGGTCTACAATCTATTCCCATCTAATACTACTCACAACCATCATATAACACTGATTGAATTAACATCATAGTAATGAATTAAAGAACGATGTAAGTGAAAGAAGGTCGCAGGAGCGAATCCTATGGACACTCAGGATTCCCAAATAAAAACCACATTATTATCTATACTAATTATAAACAATAATACCATTATCAAAACATTAAGAAAAATGATTGCATACATTATAAACCATGCCATTTTAAAACATGATATTATGCATAACAAGAATCACTCCCACAAATCGCAAGGCCCAAATTTCAACAACAATATTATCTTTAAAACACAGAAATCATATATTAACCAAGAAATTGCACTCAGGTCATAAGAACGAATCCTGTAGACACCCATTGTTTTTCACATACATAAAACATGGTGCTCATTATATAAACAACCATAATAACATTTATGCATAAAAATCCATTTACAAACCTAGTCACAAGTAACGACCCAGGATCGAATTCCGATAGGGTCTTAAATACTTTACCCAAGGCACATGGTGTCATTTCACATGTAGGCTGTATTCACACTAATCTTCTATTACATAGGTCATAAGATCCTTATAAACCATACATGTTGTAAATGCTAGAAACTTCACAATAAAACCAATTTGTTACCGAGAGGTCATGATGTTAGTTTTTCAACATTTAATCTAGCATTATGTTAGGATATTTTCACTGAGAGAATAACAAGCACAGCAATAACATAAGCACATCACAAGAGACAAGAGACACAAAGAGTTTTGATCGGGGAAACCATAAATGGAGAAAACCCCGCAACTTCCTCTAAGATAGTATCACCACAATATGTGAAACCCAAAATAGTAAGATGTACTCCCAACACAGCAGTAGCCTTTTGTCTTCAGTCAAGCCAAAGTATTTCCTTCTCCAAAGGTGCGCTACACTTGAGAGAGCAAGTGATGTAAGTCACAAGTGATAAATAGAGAGACTCTCACTCTCTATTTATATTCATCCGTTCACTTGAGTTTCCATTTCACACGTAGGCTCAACCTAATAATTACTACTTGAGCCTACACCTTAATTAGTGTATAATAACTCAAGTGCCCCGAAACTGTGGGGACTTACCTAATGACTTGATATGACTTGTTTAAATTATTAATCCTCCCGATCGGAACATCGGGGTAAGACAACATGACTTAAATGCATAATAGAAACATCCCGGAATAAAAATAGGGTTACAATACATGAAATACATAGAAGAATACATTCCGAAGTTACATATACATCAACACTCCCTCTTAACTAGGAAGGTATTCTTTCAACACAATTTTCAGCACCGGTCTTCTTCTCTGTATCAACTGGATCATCTCGTCTTCCAGTCATCTTTGTCTTCAAGTCATCTGGATCTGGATCATCATAGTACGTCATCATTGGATCTGGATCATCACTCGATCTGGATCATCATCACTTGATCTGGATCACTACTGCTAGATCTGGATCATCACTCGATCTGGATCATCATCACTGGACTGGATCTGGATCATCACTCGATCTGGATCACTACTGCTGGATCTAGATCATCACTCAATCTGGATCTCTCGGAGTCATCATAACTGGATCTGGATCATAGCTCTATCTGGATCTCAACTGGTCATCATCATGTGTGTACTATCTCGTCATAGGAAGTTCTACATAGCCAGCCCTTTTTCATGCTGGTTGTAGGCCTAGCCACCAGGTAGGTCTTCTTCCAGCACTTACATCTGACCTGCTTGTTAGAAAGGCACGCCCAACACTCACATCTGATCATGTAGTAAACTACAATCACATCAGAAAGGCCCAGCACTCACATTCACCAACATGATAGGACATCACATCACTAACATATATGAAATGGCTCTGCACTTATATCTGACCTACTCGTCAGAAGGGCACAGTACTCACATCCATCCAGGCTGGATCACATCCACTCACAATGATGGGAGAGTTCTGCACTTCTATCTAGGCTGGATCACATCCGCTCACAATGATGGAATATTTTCTCACTTTCATCCAGGATGGAACCATATCTGCTCACAATGATGAAAGACTCTAATCCAGGTTGGATCACATCCGCTCACAATGATGAGAGATTTGTGCACTCACATCTGACCTGGTAGGAACTGAATCCTACACCCTCGTCAGAATGGCCCCCAGTCCCTGACTGAGCTACCTGGTAACTGTCCAGGCGCCTCCACTCTCCTTGAGAGTGGCAGTTGCCCTTACATCTGTCCTACTCAACAGAATGGCCAGCACTCACATCTATCATGGGAGGAACTTAATCCTTTATCCATGGCCAGAATGGCTCAGCCCTTACATCTGACTTGCTCGTCATAATGGATCTCTCAGTCCCTGACTGAGTGTTCCTGGTAACTGACCATGTGCCTCCATTCCTCAAATGGCAGTTAGCACTCATATCTGAAATGGAAGGAACTAAATCCTCTCACCATGACAGAATGGCTCAGCCCGTACAACTGACCATGGAAGGAACCAATCCTCTCACCGTGTCAGAATGGCTATGGGTCTCATCACTGTCTCTTGGAAGGAACCTCGATCTGGAGAACACCAAGTCTTTCTCTGAAGTACTCAAACTTCAGCCTAGCCAATGGCTTCGTCAATACATCAGCTATCTGTTCCTCCGTCGCAACATACAGGAGCTTCACTGCTCCTCTCTGCACCATATCCCTGATATAGTGATACTTGATCTCTATATGCTTCTACTTGTCATGGAACACTAGATTCTCTGACAACTTCACGCAACTCTAGTTGTCACAATGTATACAAGTAGCATCCAACTAGAGAGCAAATATATCAAACAGTAGCTTTCGCAGCCATACTGCCTCACAACTAGCTGAACAGGCTACGACATACTCTGCTTCAGTTGTACTCAGTGCCACACAGGATTGCTTCCTGCTAAACCAAGAGATCACACCTGATCCCATATTGAAGCAACATCCCGAAGTACTCTTCCTGTCAATGGCACTACCTGCCGAATCTGAATCAACATAACCCTCTAGGTTAATCTTCTGATTTGCATCATACTTGAGCCCATAATCAATTGTACCCTTCAAGTACCTCAGAATATGCTTTGCAGCAGTCAAGTGAACACTTCTAGGATCCGTCAGGTACTGGCTCAAGGTGTTCATAGCAAAGCAAATGTATGGTCTTGTGTTTGTCAGGTACATCAATGACCCAATCATCTGACGATACATTGTGGCATCAACTGAATCTGATGAAGCATCACTCAATAGCTTCAGGTTCGATGCCATGGGTGTAGCCAAAGCCTTGCAGTCCATCATCCCAAATCTCTTCAGGATCTCTACTGCATACTTCCCTTGCCCAAGGAAGATTCCATCTGTACTCTGCCACACCTCCATACCTAGAACAATAGTGCATCGACACATAATAGGAGCATCACTGGTCTTCCACCTTCAACCTTGGATCAAAGGTTGGAATCCACTTTACTCTCAGTAAAGCCTAGAATCATCAGTAATCTTCCCATCTTGTCGTACCATGTTGAACCTCAGGATCTTCTGCAATCACTCCCTCTGAAGCGGAGCATCATACTCCCTCTATCTTCCGTACTCTATGCACTGAAACATTCTGTACT
>LPNX010475482.1:998711-1034322 GCA_001517045.1 Pseudotsuga menziesii
TGAGGTGATTCATGTTCTGACAGTCTTACAAAGGTTTCCTTGAATCTCGTCATATGTTTGTAAGCCCCACTGTCTATAAGCCAATCATCACTTCGATGAGTAATGTTACCTGTGAGAGCTGATATTAGAACATATTCATCCTTGCTTGAAGAATCTTCACTTTCATATCTGGATCTCTTTCTGGATGGTTCATCATCCTCTGCAGCATGAGCATGATGTCTTCTTTGGCCTTGTCTCCCTCTGAAACTAGAACCTCTATACTCATGTAGGTGTCCAATCCAGAGAGATAAAATACTTCTATGCTTGGAAGTTGTCAACTTCAGCAAGCTTATCATCAAGCTGATGTGATAGATCACTTTGAGATGAGAACCTCAAATGGAAATAGCAAAGGATTAGATCTTACCGATTTGAGGTGTCCATCCTTGTCCCGGAGTTCGCTGATCTAGGGTTTGTCACAGAAACCCTAATTTTCAAAACTTGGAATCTTTCAGATTTGATTGGATGAACATATAGATCTCTTCAAATGGAGCTGTCCAATGTACTCCTTTTCTGAAAATAGTGGAGGGAAGCTCCTGAAACAGGAAGCCCTAATTTTCTAATTTCTTCTGCAGAAATTCCTGTTACTGTTTCTGTGATATCTCTGAAATTACTGATCCTCTGTGTCTAAAATTTCTCACTGAGGTAACCTCGCATGTCCCTGATCCAAAACCATAGGTTTCATCAGAATTGGTTTTACCATTTGCATAATAGAAACATCCTGAAATAAACATCGGGTTACAATACATTAAATACATAGAAGAATACATTCCGAACTTACATATACATCAACACATGAAACCCTCCCATCTGCACCTACATTGTAATCACGAACTTGACCACTTAATTAAACACATAGTACACTAAATTAAACGCTTAATAATATACACATTCTCAATGACGAAACCTGCAACAACTCTGTCAATGAAGGGTTTACACCCACGATTAATTACATTCCCACATTATAAATTAAAAACCAATTGTAAGTCTAAAACCCCTTCTCTATCATAGCCATGATGGAGAGTACCGACGCCATGTAATTCATGGCCCCAAATCCATCTCCCTGACAAGGTATTCATCATTCTAACTATTAAAAATCAACAAAGGAAAATATTATGTAATTAATAACCCATAATCAAAACACAAAATGTATTTCGCAATCCCAATATTTCATTACATTAACATAATTTACATAGTCAAACTGCTCACAGCCTTGCACCATTGCAAGCAATGTTGTTACCATGGCGTATTACATATTTAAACAAGTAACTAAAATTATACATAGATCCTGCCAAGGAAGCCAGTTTTCGCTTCACGGCTAAACATCATAATATTTACAAAAACCCAAGTATTTTCATACTCAAACCCAAAGGCCAACAAAATGCCATAACTTAAACTCCAACTACAACAAGTTACAACCGAGTCTTAAATCCAAGAGGTGGTGAGCAACTATTTGTTAGCAGGCTTACCAGAATGGTAATACTATCCCATGGCTCACAATCGCACATGCATCTTCGATCCATCCCTATCACCTGCAACCATGAAACACTAAGAAAGATGAGAAGTATGAAGGCTGAATGAGCCACAAAACAAACATACGATGCTATCAATCCAAAGGATATCATACCTTCATACCTTCAAAGTCACCTTCACCCACTACATAGAGCCAAGACCAAACAACCAACAAACAGAGCAAAATGACCAAAGTCCATCGTCAGCCAAGCACTAATCTTGGGATGCCATGAAATCCAACGTGCGTTAATGGTGCCATCATGTGAACCATTATTAAACTTCCAAAACCTACTTCCCTATAGTTTAGAATCAATCTAATATCGATTATCTCCATTTTATGCGGGAGCGTTAAAACCCCAATGTGTAACATTTAAACCATAATATATTGTCACCTCCCCAAAGTCTAATGTATGGTATAACATATTATATGCATCCTATACTCTAGGCTCTAATCCTTAAATCTTTTCTTATAATTCTTTTTTTCTAGGAAATAAGCTTAGAACCATGGCATATGAAATATGCCATGGAAACCTTGCTTTCATAAAGTCAAATATTTGGTCTTCAACCAAGGTTTGTAAACCTACTAAGAATAATAAAACATAGGTTAATACTTTTAATAAAATAAACACGAAATAGAGATAGGTTAATATATGAATAGTCGATTAGTAACTTATAATCAATAATAAGCATCACTTAGATAATCAGTCTAGGTCTTAAAAGGAATAATCATGGTAATTACCTTGTTTCTAAACCAACTCTGTACGAAGAAATAATAACAGTTGGTAGGTGTCACTAGCTGCGAATGTAAGTACACCTGCATGCAAAAAAGTTAAGAGTGCCTTAGTTCAAACTAATCTAAGTAAGCCCACTAGAAAAGTAGAAAATTTACCTCTCAGACAGTTACATGGGAGAACTAGTCTCGCCACTTAGACCCACTTTGTTTCCAAGAACAAAGATAAGTTAGAACTATGTAAATAATAAGTAAACACTTGCTGAAATTAACGAAGCATATAATCAGGTAATTATAGATATGCAACAATGCATAACCATAATAATAATGCAGTCAGCGTTATGACCTACTGAGTAAAGCACAGTAATTATCATAACTGAAAGTAAGATTATAGAATGTAAGAACAACTTACAACCAAATAGTGGTACATTTAGTGTATGTTATGTTACGCAAGTTCAATAATATCTAGCATAGGTAGTTTTTACTAACCTAATAAAAAAAATTCAATTTTTGGGGACTTTACAAGTGGTATCAGAGCCCAGTTTCAATACTAAGAGACCTATGGGCGCACAAAGCATTCAATGTAAAGAAAATAAAGTATGTTATTAAATCTTATTATCAACAAATTTTCCTGTTATTATTTTTTTTTGAAATTTCAAGAATTTTTACAGAATAGTTGAGATTATGAACACTAAGGAAGATAACATCCGACAAGGAAAGATAAACACCCCCACCTAGGAAGTAGATATGGTGGTGGAATTGAATTCTGATATTTTGAAGACCATACATAGTCTTCAAGAAGAATTGCAAAGTTTCAAAAAAGATAGTCTGAATGAAAGAAAGGAACAACAAGCTATTACTTAAGCATTACTGAGAAATATGACGGGAGGAAGCCCATTGGGAAATCCTACTTAGTCCACAAGCAGATTCAAAAGAGAACCTTACCATAACTGGGCCAATAACTCAAGAGAAGAATAAAAAGAGGAACATACCCATGAAGCACTAAAAGGAGATCATCACAACCCTTCTAGTGATGACTCTCTTTCTCCTCGCAGAAAGAAATAAAGAAGCAATGACAGTCTTCAGGGGGAATTTAGAAAAATAAGAGCCTCGACCTATGAAGGTGAAGTAAACACTGGGGAGAAAGGTGAAGAGTGGGTGTTGGGTATGAGCAAATATTTCCAAGTTCATAACTACTCAAGTGAGATGAAGGCTCAGCTTTCCATCTATAATTTAAATGGTGAGATAGCAAGATTGTGGAGGGATTTGAAACACACCAAGAAAGATGAGCTAATAGAAATATGCTAGGATAACTTATGAAACATCTTCCAAGAGAAATATAACTCGAAAAGGTTCTTTGAACGAAAGGTGAAATAGTTCCACAAGATACATATGGGGTCCATGACTATGGACACTTTTATTAACAAATTTGTAGATCTGTCACATTATGTACCATACAGTAAGGATGAAAAGGTAAAGATCAAATAGTTTTTAGGATGTCTCCCTCCCAAATTTTGGCAAATGATTGAATTCGACATGCCAAACAATTTGGATACCATGCTACAAAAGGTGAGGCTCTTCTATGAGCATGGACACCTATGACAAGAGAACATGAACCGAAATAGAGACAAGTCTAAGAACTTTTCTGATAACTGCAAACTTCAGTTTAACCCATAGCCATACCGAAACAAGAATAACATCTTTCTAGCAAACAAAAACTTGAATAGATCTTGTACCAAGCCATATGTACCAGCTCCTAATGGTAACAAGCAAGTAGCAAGTGGATTCAATGCTACTACGCTATAGATCAAGTGTTGGAAATGCAGTGGGCCTGATTATTCCCAATATTGTAAGAACAAGACCAGTGGGGTCTTGCACAACTTACAAGAAGAACCAACTGTAGAAGACATAGCTAGAACACTGTGGATTTATGTAGCATTGGATGAATGATAGGAATATCATCAAGCTACAATGGTTGAGATAGAAGGCAACATAGTGAAGACTTCTATTTCAATACTTATTGATCTTGGTGCTTGACAGAGCTATGTTTCACCTAAAATTGTTGATGTATTTAAACTAGGAAAATTAAAGCATGATAAACCTTGGCTGGTCTAGTAAGCCACAGGTATGAAACAAAAACTTTCAGAATTAGTTAAATATTGCGAAGTAAACCTGAATAGTGTTCCTACGAATGTAAACCTGAATATCCTATCCCTAGGATCGTATGATATACTTATTGGCATGGGATGGTTGGAACAACACCATGCCATGATCTATTGCTTACTCAAGTCAATATTGTGTATAGATAGCCAAGGGAATGAAGTAAAGGTTCAACACATTCCAAAGAAATTTTCCGTAAGGCAAATATTTTCCTTGCAAGTGAAGAAATGCGTTAAGAAAGGTTGGAAGTTGTTTGTAGTAAACATCCAAGACATAGAGTTTGAGAAAGAACAATGCATAGAAGAATTTCCTGCTCTTGTAGAATTCAAGGGTGTGTTTTTCGAGGAAATTCTAGGATTACCTCCAAAACGATACTTATATGTTTCCATCGAATTGACAATAGGATCAGTTCTAGCTTCCAAATCCCCTTACTGCATGACTGCAATAGAATTGGTGGAACTCAAACTGTCATTGCAGGAGTTGATAGAGAAAGGGTATATCTGATCCAGTGTGTCCCCTTGGAGAGCATCGATACTATTCATAAAGAACAAGGATGGTATGATGTAGATGCACATCGATTACCATCACTTGAACAAAATGACTATCAAAAACAAAAACCCACTCCCTACGATCGATGACTTGTTAGATCAGGTGGGAGGAGCCAAAATATTTTCAAATATTGACCTGCCATCTAAGTACCATAAGGTATGGATTCATAATGAGGATATTCAAAAAACCTCCTGTTGTATGAGATACATGAATTATGAGTTTGTAGTGATGCCGTTTGGGTTGACCAATGCACCCACGAACTTTATGTGTACGATGAACACCATATTCAGTAAATATCTAGATAAGTTTATTTTGGTGTTTATAGAAGACATCCTCGTTTATTACAAGAATAAAAAGGAACATGAAGAACACCTTCGCATAGTACTATGAGTGTTACAAGAACACCATATTTATGCTAATTTTAGTAAATGTAATTTTTACAAACCACAGATATAGTACTTAGGTCAGATTATCTTCGAGACAAGGATATCTATGGACAAAAAAATATTAGATCCATAAAGGATTGGCCTACCTCTACTAGTGTCACCGACATTAGTTCCTTTTTGGGATTAGTCGAATATTATTGAAATTTCATTGAGAACCTCTCAAGAATCACTTCGCCCATGAGTTCTATGAAAAAGAAAGCAAACAAGTTCTTATGGACTACCAAGTGTGACAAAAGTTTTCAAAAGCTTAAACAATTTTTTATGACTGCACCGATACTACGAGTTGCGGATCCCGATGGGGATTTTGTTGTTTACACAAATGTAAGCAAGGAAGGAATTGGAGGAGTCCTCTTGAAAAATGATCACGTCATCCGTTATGAATCACGTAAATTAAAAGACCATGAGAAAAACTACCCCACGCATGATCTTGAGTTAGCATCCATCATCCACACTTTCAAAATATGGAGGCACTACCTCATGAGAAGGATATTCCTTCTGAAGATAGACAATATGAGTCTGAAATATTTATTCGATCAACCAGATCTGAATGCAAGGTAATCCAGGTGGTTTTCTTTTCTCAATAAGTACCATTTCAAGCTGAAGCATATTAAGGGAAAAGATAACAAGGTTGTCGATGCTTTGAGACGATGAACTCATATGATATATGAGGTGACTTTAAGTCAAACCAATTCATATTTGCATGAGAGGATTAGAATGGCCAACAGAGTTGACCCTTTCTATGTAGAAATCGTTAAGAAAGTCCAAGAGGACTAGTTGTTTCAACAAGAAAAACAGTACAAGGTAGACGAATCAGGATTGCTATGGTCCATAGAGAGACTGTATGTTCTAGAAGGAGGGGACATTCGGTCCATCATCCTGGAGGAATTCCATCAGGCACACTACTCGAGGCACTCGGGATATCAAAAGATGATATCCGTTGTCAAGAGACATGTTTTTGGCCTAAGTTAAAGGCCGACATTGCGATGTTTATCGCAAAATTTCAGGAATATCAAGTGGTCAAAGTTGAGTATCATCATCCTTTAGGATTACTATATCCTTCGAGATTACTGCAGCCGTTACCCATTCTGAAATGGAAGTGGGAGGTCATTAGTATGGATTTTATTACCGGTATACCGAAAAGTAAGAAGCAAAAAGATTCTATTTTTGTAGTCATTGACAAGTTGTCAAAAGAAACACACTTCATTCCTGTGAAGTCGACCTACAAGGTAGTGAACATTACTGATATCTTCTTGAAGGAGACATTGAGATTGCACAGGATACCCAAGGCACTAATCTCATATTGATATGTTAAGTTTACAGGAAACGTTTGGAGATATTTATTCTCCAGATTGGAGATGGAGTTGAACTTTAGCACTGCTTACCACCCGTAGATAGACGGGCATAAAAAAAGAGTGAAAAAAATTGTTTAGGACATGCTTAGGATGTATGTCATGAGCAACCCCACCAAGTTGGAAGACTACCTGCATCTTGCAGAGATTGCATATAACAACGGTTATGAGGCTTCCGCCAAGATGATTCCATTTGAGGTACTCTATGGATGGAAGTGTAGAACACCGGTTACGGTGTGAGCCCAGTGGATCGTCTCATGCTAGGGCCTGATTTGTTTATGGAATTGGAATAGTTGGTTACCAAGTTCCAGGTGAACCTTAAAGAAGCGCAAGACCGACAGAAAAGTTACACGGATCAAAAAAGAAAAGATAAAGAATTTCAAATAGGTGAGCATGTCTAAGTTTAAAGTAAAAGGAAAATGAATCTTGTTGAGCTTGGGTAGGTGTGGTAAGTTAGCACCTAGATTTTGTGGACATTTTGAAATACTGGCCAATAAAGGGCCAGTGGCATATTGGCTAGCGTTACTCGTGCACTTAAGAGTGCATAATGTTTTCCATGCATCCGTGTTAAAGAAATATGTTTATGATACTAAACATGTAGTTGATTGGTGCTTATTACAAGTGGAACCTGAAGGGGAGTTTTCCCCTGAACCTATTCATATATTCGATAATAGAGAGATGCAGCTCAGGAAGAGCACCGTAGTCCAGTTAAAAGTACAACGAAAGCACTTCTAAGCTGATGAAGCTACTTGGGATAATCAAGCCACCATGATAAAGGATTACCCCACCTTGTTTGATGATGTCATTTTGAGTCCCTAGAACACCATGAATGGTGTTGTTCTAAGCGGGGACGGATGTAATATCCCAAATTTTGGACCTAACACTTATAGGCATGAGCTTATTGATTATGATGTTATCTTAATGTTTTATTTTGATATATTGTGTTGAAGACCCCATTGCATATGAACATGATGAATTGTTTTATATATTGGGTGTTAGACAATTATTGATGATATATATATATGCTTGTTTGTGTTGGGCGTGGACCCTAAAGCACATGATTGATGAGAGGTTTTTTTCTTGAGTGAGGAGCTCTTGAGCACATGGTTAATTATTGTTTTGTGTTGAGCAAGGAGCTCTAGAACACATGGGTGATTAATGTTTTGTGTTGAGCAAGAAGCTCTACAGAACATGACTACTTAAATTAGTGTTGAGTGAGAAGATCTGGAACACATGAAAAGATAACTGGAAGTGTTGGGAATAAGCCCTGGAGCCTTCCATGTTGATGTTGAGCATAATTTATGGAGCATCGGATCCTTGGCCATTGTATCCCTAGGTGTACCGTACAAGTATATCCTAGCATTAGTGTTGAGTGAAGAGCTATAGCATTGCACTAAGTTTGTAAGTCCTTATTTTAGGGTTGAGTATGGGATCTGGTAAGCACTCGGAGTTACAAAAATGAATTTAATAATTTCCGAGTGAAAATGACTCGAGAAAAATATTGATCTCATCAGACTTATTTATAACTGATTGATGAAATTTCAAATTTCTGTATCCTCATCAAGTACTAAAGAACTACCATGTTATACGAGGGAATCCAACATGGAAGGATGTTTAGAGCTACTTAGCCTAGTAGACCTAACCATCTTCCCATTTGACCTCAATGAAGAAGTGTCATTAAGTCTAGGGATCATGGTATATGATGCCCAAAGACAAATGTTAACAAATGTTGTATCATTATGTATTTTTTATACATGGTATGTATAAAGAAATAAATATAGTAATAATATAAATAAATGTAAAAAAGAAGGAAAAGATCCATCAATTTTATTTATTATTAAAAGATAATAAATAGTACAATACCTATAAAATTCTAATTAGGAACTAGTTGAAAGTTCCTAAGTTAAAGTATTGGAAATTACCCAAATTAATTTAAAAGGGTTAAATCAAGAAATCAAGGTTTCTCAATTTAACTACCCCTTTGACTAAAAATTCTGTCTATAAAGTTTGAAGCTAAGGAAAGGCTTGGGGATCTAATCTATCTTTTGGGAGTCATTAATCTTCCTATTTTTCTCTCAAGTGAATTCTTGGAGAACATTTTCGTGGAAGGAAAAAGGAGAACTAATCCATAACTGAGATACGAGATAGAAAAACCTAACTTAGGAGCTCTAAGATACTTGCATGTTGAAGTCCATCTTGGGGGGATTCGAATTGAAACCAAGAATGGTTTCAGGTCATGGTTGGGAGGAATGTGGTAGTTCCCAACTGATTCGGTCATCTAATACAAAATTCATATCTGCCCATGAATTGTTAGTGCTTGTTATTTGAGTGTGTAAGTTCAGCCATTAAAGAAGCTTCCGATTATAGGTGTGAGATCCTAGACTACCTATTCTATTTTTCTAGAATAAAAGATGACTGAATTAGGCAAGGTTCACATTATATGTTCTAACCCTATGTTTTTTTTTTCTATTTAAATCTTCTAGGGTTTACATTTTAAATTATAACCCTAGGATGTACTTTACTTCTTATGCTAGATTTATCCATGGTTTATTCATTTAGTTTACTTCTGCAATTTTAATTCATTTATAAATGGTTATCAAGTAGTTTTCACCCTAGTTGTATTCATGTATTACTGTTAGTATTGAAACTGTGTTAATTACAAACTAGGTTTTATTTCATATCTATTACCTATCAATTCTTTGGCCTATTTAATCTACTCACAGATTTCATTTGTCATCAGAGTCATGCTGCAATCAGAACCTAGATTTAATTGGTATCATCTAATTCTAATAACAAGAAAACAAATCAAGTATGCTATTAATATATAACTAGTATACTCTTGGGATATATATATATATATATATATATATTCTAATAGTTTTAAAATAGAATTATAAATATAATCTATCAGCACAATGTTAAATCTAAGATAAAAAGCAGCGAAGACATTTCAAGATCTGCTTTAACAAATCTATGCTAAATACCAAATCATGTCCATTAAAATAAAATTTATTATAATCACATAAACAAAGAAAGTATCAAAACCATTCATTGGTGTATGATCTAGTCCCATCTAATATTACTCATAGCCATCATATAACAATAATCGATATAACATCATGGTAATGAATTAAAGAACCATGTAAGTGCAACAAGGTCGTAGGAGTGATCCTCTCGACACTTAGGATGCCCAAATAAAAGCCACATTATTATCTATACTAATTATAAATAGTAATACCATTATCAAAACATTAAGAAAAATCATTGCATACATTATAAACCATGCCATTTTAAAATGTTATATTATGGATAACAAGAATTGCTCCCATAAATCACAAGGCCCAAATTTCAACCACAATATTATCTTTAAAACACATAAATCATATATTAACCAAGAAATTGCACCTAGGTCATAGGAACGAATACTGTAGACACCCAATCCTTTTTCGCATACATAACACACGGTTCTCATTATATAAACAACCATAATAACGTTTATCCATAGTAATCCATTTACAAACCCTTTTCACAAGTAATGACCTAGAACTGAATTCCCGTAGGGTCTTAAATAATTTACCCAAGCCACGTGGTGTCGTTTCACATGCAAGATGTATATTCACACTAATCTTCTATTACAGAGGTCGTAAGACCTTTATAAACCATACATGATATAACTACTAGAAACAACTTCACAATAAAACCAATTTGTTACTGAGAGGTCGTGAGACCCTCTCATCTACACTTACACTGTAATCAAGGCCTCGGCCATTTAATTAATAACATAGTCCACTAAAATAAACCCTTAATTATCTACAGACTGTCAACAATGAAACCTAGACCAACTATGTCAATGCAGGGTTTACACCCATGATTAATTATATTCCCACATTATACATTAAAAACAAACTATAAGTCTGAAACCCCTTTTCTATCGCAGCCACGATGGAGAGAACCGATGCCATGTAAGGCGTGGCCCCAAATCCATCTCGCTGACAGGGTATTCATCATTCTAACTATTAAAATTCAACAAAGGAAAATACGATGTTATTAATAACCAATGATCAAAATGCAATATGTATTTCACAATCCCAATATTTCATTACATTAACATAATTACACAGTCAAACTACTCACGGTTGTGTACCATTGCAATCAATGGTGTTGCCATGTCCTTCCACATCTTTAAACACGTAACCAAAATTATACACAGAGCCTACCAAGGCACCCACTTTTCTCTTCATGGCTAAACATAATAATATTTACAAAAACCCAAGTCTTTTCATACTCAGACCCAAAGGCCAATGAAACTCCATAACTTAACATCCAACTACAACAAGTTACCATCCGATCTTAAAGCCAAGAGGTGGTGATCAACTATTTTTTTGTAGGCTTACCTGTAACATCCCCTCACGACCCCAATCCAAAAACGCAAGGCATACTAAAAGGAACCATCAGTATTGTTCCTAACTTCATCAAATTGTGGATGATTTTTAAGATGAAAATTAGGCACAACCAAAGGACGATTTGGAAACAAGTCCGTTAAAAGGAAGGATGTTTGGCTAAGAATCCATGTCATTAGCTTACAGATGCCAACTTTAGTGTCATGGACACTAGGGTTGCTCCTTGGTTTAAGCATCTTCCTAAGCTAACTTCAATAGCTTAGTACTCAAAGTTGTTGTCAAGAAACCCGTAAGGTCCAGAGTAACAATTAATCATATTGCTATACTTGCGGGATACTATAACTTCAACTATTATGTTTGGCAATGCTCCCTCATTTAAAGGGGATTTCTAAACAATAAGGAAATAATAGCATTACCTATATAAGGAAATAATAGCATTACCTATATACTTTTATAGGCCTAAGAAAAATTATTATTATTAAAGGAAAATGAGAAAAGATTTGGTAACCTTGTAGACTAATATAGTCTTTATTAAATAATAGAAGAGGGATCGAGCCCTTATATGAAGCTAGGGAAAAGAGAAAAATAATATCACTAAAATAAATAATTATTTAATGGACAAACCCCTCGAATATGGCGTGGGCTAGCTATGGAGCAAACCTCCCTCCATCACAAGGAGGAGGAGCAAAGTCAACGTTGAGTTTGCTCCTCCTCCATTCGATGGAGGGAGGTTTGCTCCATAGCTAGCTTATTAGTTGTCTCCTTCCGTTATGGCATTAATTAACCACTAATTCATTCCACATCCTTGTTGGAGAATTTTTCTGTCTCGATAACTTTATTGCTAAGCACCCATTCTGCTGAGGGAATATTCCTTGGGAAATGGTATTGTTGGCCGGGGTAATTATTAGCTTATTATCTCATACACAATTAAGCTGAATTTGAATTAATGCTCGGCTAATCTAGAAGATGCGCCAAGCCTAGACCCGTGTTTTACAAGGATTTCAGCTGAGGGGTGGCGGAAACAAAGGGATGGTCGATTTCCTTTTTAGGGGGGGGGGGGGTTTGATTAAAAAGGGGGATGCGTCTTGGGAAAAGGGGAGAATGAGCCTGCCTTTTGTTGATGTCTACGTTATGATCAGAGCTTGATTTGCCTTCCCGTTGGGGTTTCTTTCTGGTATGAGTTTTTGTCTCAGTTTTATTATTTGCATTGGGATGAATGTTCCAGCAATTCAAATCCTAGGTCTGCATTGTTGGAATCACCTACTCCTTTTTAGAATCCCCTATGTATAGTGTAAAATAGTTGCATTTTAAAATGAAGAGCCAATCCACGATTTCATTCTATCGGTGGGTTTCGCTTGTTCCAGTAGTAGTGGAAGGAGTCAGTGTGTATAACCTGCCCCCCATGCCTCGGTCGGTATGCATCTAAATCCATTGAATAATATGGGTTTGTTTATGACCTGGAATGTATCTATTTTCCTTCATGAATGTCCGTGTCCGATCGATGGTGGACCTGTTTGGTTGTTTACATTATTTGTAAGGTTTTCCCTCTCGTTTGCATACACCAATGATCTAAAAATATCCACCTTGCGTTTGTGCTCACGTTGAGATTCGAATTTCTTTTAGTTACCAGTGCTCATGTTGGCAGTAGTTTCACAAAAGAAACAATTCTATTGTGTCATGCTCACGATCTAAAGGATCCACTTCTCCCTGATTACCGGTGTATGCATTCTTGAATCGAATAGATTCCTTTTCGAGATGCTGCCAGCAATTATACTCCCTTTGGTTGTTCACGTTGTGCCTTTATGCGATTGGAGTCAATCCATCCCTGATAATTTTGTTCAGTTTCATATCTGTTGAATCTTAAGCTCTCCTCTATACCATTCAAGTAGATCCATGCTTATTAGTTTTGCTCAGATTTAGATCTCATGGATGTTCATTTTTTTTGCCTCAAATCTAGATGCTCAGGAATAGGGTCTAAGGCATTTTTTTTCCATGGTTCTCCCAAACACATGCGCGACCCGTGGAGTGCTGTGTATTTTACAACTCAGATATAGGTCAAATGTTTGTCATCTCCCCAAGCCTGCATGGCATATGGTTTGTTTTAAATTAAATGTGGTCCAGGTCAAAAAAGGGGTACTCGCCTTTCTTGTCAATTGTCTATGACCTAGACCTTGCCTTACGGCTTTCCAATTCCTATGTTGATCTAGATTTGTGCATTTTTCTCCACTGTCCGATTTGGGTATGAGTGATTTATATCTGCATTCATTCCGAAGAAGAAATGTTATATTTTGCATTTTTGTTTAATAAAATGCAGCTAGTATCTAATTCGCAAGTTCTTGTGTAGATTTGGAGTATGTTGTTTCTTTTATACTAATTAAAATCAAAAGGGTAGTACCCGCCACAAGATTTATATTTATCCTCAGAGTACTGCAAGAGAAACCTCCTCATTGTGTATGCATAGTGGTTGGTGAGCTTCTCAAAAGCATGGGTATTTATTTCCGGATTATCTATATATATACATATATATATATCTACCTGCCTGCTCATTTATGAAAATGTAGGAATAATTTCCATGATATTATTATTAGTGGATATTTTGTGCATTATTGGTATGTGATGGATGATTTAGAGAAACAATATAATGACCCCAAAATGCTACCACCTTTTATGGTAAAGAGATCTAGCGATAGGGCTGTTGGTGAAGCTCATCACTTAGAATGTTATGTTTTGCAAAGGGTAAGTATGTTTTCTGTTGAAATGCACAATATGTATACTAGAGTAAAATATCATCTTACAAGCATGAAACCACTAAATGTTGTATAGAAGTAGTACCCATTGCAAGTTGAGTACAGGAAACGTTCAACTTATAACCCTTAGGATTGGGTATAAGGTCGACATTCAAAGACAATAATGGATTTGGTGACAAAATTGTATATTTAAAGACAAGGATCTCTTGATGTTTATAAGATTGTTACAAAGGGCCTACAAAGAGGCAAATTGGACTTTTAAATGCATCTATGTGTGAAGAGAATTATAGTAAGAAAGATGGCAATGGTTGGGCCACCACTTGTAATCTTTTCTCTTCGATAAAAATAAAAGAACTAGCAAAACTTGGTGGATGTAGCCTCATGGATGAGGTGAACCACGTATATGGTTGTCTCGCCCCCTTTTGTATTTTTATGTTGTGCATACTCTCTTCACATAATGGTGTTAATATAGATGCAGTATAAATGATTATTGGTGAAATAGGTTACTAAACATATTTTGCAAAAATTCAATTGAAAAGTACATTACTTGGAGGGCTTAAAGCTTTAATAAAAATGAAAAATTACCCATTTTCTCTAATTCCACAACAAGGTATTGCAAGGCAATTACATATGGTATCAGAGCCAACTACAACAGCGGACCCTTAAAAATGGGCTAACATGATAATTTTGCAGAAGAGTCAAATTACATTTGGAAAATTTACAATGTGGTAGTTCATGCTTTATCAAGATCAATTGTTGAATTAAACTAGATAAGTACTGTGCTAATCACTTTATTACGTTTCTTTGCATGATGAATGTTTTATCTCTAGTATAAGAGTATCTTTAATATATTTCTCTAGAATATAAAAGGGGGAAATATAGACACTTCTTAAAGTGAGCTAGAATGTTTTTCCAAATTATTTTAAGTGCTAAAAATGAAAGTCTCTATCCTTACACCTATTTTTCTTTTATAAAAAGAAATTTTCTATAATATTATTTTTATGATGAGTCATGCTCGAAGCTAGTTAAAATTGATGAGGGTGTTAAGGGTAGCGACTTGGAAGATCTTATTCATAGTCTTAGGACTCTCTTATGGATGGTCGTAATAGGTGTAAGAGAATAGATTTTGAGCATGTGTGTTTTTTTTCCACTCATCAAGTTAGGGTTTAGCAAATGGTTTTAAACCTTGGAGTGGTACTGATCATTCGGAGGGTGACTCTCGTTGACAAAAGATTGTCGTTTTATTTTTGTAAGCCCTTTAAAGCGTTTAACAACACTATCCTTTATTCCTTCACCTCTTCTGTCAAATGATATCTCTACCACCTGTTAAATTGTTAATTTAACCCCAATCTTCGGATATAACAAAAACCATTGACATCCTAGGAGAGATAGGACTCTCTATGCTAATGGTGCTCAAAATGCCAGCCCTGATTGGTCAAATAAACAATATCTCCATCAGTGGGCCTTGCAGTCTTGGACATGGGCAGAAATCGTGAATGATTCTGAATTACTGGTTAACAAAATATAGCTATCTTTCCTCAGCTAGATACGTCTGAATATAGGTATGACACCAACCTCTCTTTATGGTTGTAACATCAAGTGAAATTCTCAACCATTCTATTTGTTGTTCCATCTTTTATCAAAAGACAAGCAAATAGGTTTTGGGTGAAAACAAAGTCTTGGGTGACAAATTAATTGGTGTAAGAAATCATACTCCTCTAAGAAACAAACAAAAACATGCGGCATATATAGACCAATGGCTAGGTAAATGTGTCGACTTCGTATAGTTAAAATTTTAGATCTGTTAAATGACTTTTCCTTGTGGATATAGAAATTATGATGAATAGTGTAGATAGTTAATGGAAGACTTTCCTACGTGGCTTCAGAATGAAGGATATATATATTTGTGGATCACATCATTATGAAATGTCTTGAATTCTATGTAACAACAATGAAGATCTATTTATCCCTTAATTTTTTAACTACATTGAGAATGTTATGATAAATAACCAATACTAAGGGTTTGATGGTTTAAATACATGGAAATTATGAATACATATATTTTAACCACTTTTTTTTTATCCATGAAGGTAAGGATGATCTTGGATAGTAACATTAAGCATCTAGTTAGGAACATTAAATATAACAAATATGTTTTGGATATATATTTTTGTAGAGTTGTTCGTTAATAAGCAAGTAATTAAATATCTTGTGTAGTATGAGCATCAATTTATTCCAAAACAAAGTAACCTGTGTTTTTGGATTCCAATTTCTTTTCAAAATGATTTTGTTGCAGCAATTATGGATGAATGAAAAACCCAAGTTTGTGTTCACAAACCAAAATGCTGCAGATATATAGTTCATTTTTTTATACTTATACTTGCATTTCCATCTTGTTTTGCGTAACATGTACGTTTAGCAAAAGCAAATTATATCTATTGAATGTTTTGTTTTGATGATGGGTGGCTTCTTGTGACTCTAGGAAATCCCATTGATTGTTTTAGAAATGTGTCTATAGACACCTTCACAACCGGACCTGTTAAAGAATGTTGTTTGTTGCACTTCTTTAAACACATTGTTTGATATTAGCTTAGCTTGTCTTTTGCACCACATCTGAATGAAAAATGTACATTGTGTCAAATGGATGTTAGGAGTGTTATAAATGCATAACACTAATGTTTTATTAAATATAAACAAATTGCTGGTCACTAAAGACAATTGTGATGGTTGGGCCTACTCGATAGGTCGAAGAAATTATCAGCTCTCAAGGGTGAGTCCATAAAGAAAATGTGAGGAATTGGCTAGACTAGACCCTTGATGCTCCTCCTATATGTGTGCGCATTACTAGCATATGACTTTGAGTCTTAAATGGATATAAATATGAGGTAGAGTTATGTTTTGTTACGGAATTGCTATCATCTTAAGTTCATAATCAATAAGGTAATGGTTATTTTATGGTTATGCGTAGCATTAAATGAAGAGAGAAGTGAATATTAATCGGGTTCTAAAAATACTATCTTGTGTAACTGTTATAAAACAGAATGTGATTGCTCATAAGAAGTTCTAATTAATTCATGATTATATTTCTTTAAGGATATTAAGTGAACGCGGGACCCAAATGAATAGTTGTGGTAAAGATATTTAGGTTAGTTGCAATAATACAACTATTGTAATAATTGGCGTGCAAGTGAATCCTAAGTATTGGGTCATGCACATATAGACTATTGATCTTTCGTACATCCTCACAAAGTATGACGACAATTCTTTTAAGTTATGGAATTAGATTTCTTATGAACATGGGTTACAGTGTAGCCAAAGGTGAGTAATGAAATATGTTGTGCATAAAACCAAGAATTCCTTAGTGGTAAATAAAGAGTGCACTAGTATAAAGGATCCTATCTAATGAACAAGAAATGAAGTAAGACATGACTTATGTAACTTAGATGTTAAATAGTTTATTATGGAATATTGACGTTATTTGAATCAATATTATGATAAATTGACCACCGTGGAATGATTGCAGGCATGAGAAAACTGTGGCCATGAGTACTACTAGGGCCCCATGACGGTGATAAGTCAAAAAGATATGAGAAGAATCTCATGTGCATAAAGTTGTTTTCCCACGAGGAACGTGGTGAGGAAAAAAGTGGGCAAGAAGTACATATTTCCCCTGGCCAGCTAGGGACCAATACGCATTCTGGGGACGCCTAGATGTAAGACGTTCTGGTTAGGACTCTTTCTGCACACGTTCACACTGCGAAAGAGGACTATCACGAGAGTGGGGGCTCCGTGAAGAGAATAACCTCTAGGTGTTATGGTGTACGAGAAAAGGAGTTCCTTAGCTTGGCGAAGTGCCCTGAATAGTGCAAGAAGGAGATATGCCTAAAAAAGGGCATTGTTCTTGTGTTGGGTAGCTTTGATCAGTACTCAAAGTACTGTTAGCACTTGGAGTGCTTACTAGGATGGAGGACATACGAAGAAACTAGAAATACATTTGTAAGGAATAATACTTGGGAAAAGATATATGCACTACAGGTAAACTTGTTTCTATGAGGTAATATGTTATTATTGGTGAATAGGACCAATATGCATATTGGAACTACTGTGAATTAGGGAGCTGAATAGTGTTTTATTTTGAGATATACATTGTTGTTTTTGTTCATACTAGTATACATGCATATGTATGATTATAAGTGCAGGATGAGGACCAAATCCCATTAGTCAAAGGGATTAATAAATACGAAAGCAAGAAATGAGAACCGAAGAAGGAATGGAGACGAGGTTGGGAAAATAGGTAACATCGAGGATGATGTTAAGTCTAAGGGGGAAAGGATGTAACATTCCCTCATGACCCCAATCCAAAAATGCAAGGCATACTAAAAGGCACCATAAGTATTGTTACTGACTTCATCAAATTATGGATGAGTTTTCAGATGAAAATTAGGCACGACCAAAGGATGATGTGGAAACAAGTCCATTAAAAGGAAGGATGTTTGGCTAAGAAGCCATGTCATTAGCTGACATGTGCCGACTTAAGTGTCACGGACACTAGGGTCGCTCCTTGGTTTAAGCATATTTCTAAGCTAACTTCACCAGTTTAGTACTCCAAGTTGTTGTTAAGAAACTCGTAAGGTCTAGAGTAACAATCAATCATATTGCTATACTTGCGGGATACTATAACTTCAACTATTATGTTTGGAGATGGTCCCTCCTTTAAAGGGGATTTCTAAACAGGGCTATTTATACATTTCCCTCAATAGTAAATTAGGAAATAATAGCATTACCTATATACGTTTATAGTCCTAAGAAAACTAATTATTTTTAAAGTAAAAGGAGAAAAGATTTGGTAGCCTTGTAGACTAATACAGTCTTTATTAAATAATAGAAGAGGGATCAAGCCCTTATATGAAGCCAAGGAAAAGAGAAAAACAATATCACTAAAATAAATAATTATTTAATGGAGAAATCCCTGGAATCTCGGTTGTCTCCTTCATTTATGGCATTAATTAACCACTCATTCATTCCACGTCTTTGTCGGAAAAATTTTCTATCTCCATAAATTTATTGTTGATCCCCCATTCTGCTTGGTGAATCTTCCTTGGGAAATGGTACCATTGGCCAGGGTAATTATTAACTTATTATCTCATACAGAAATAAGTTGACTTTGAATTAATGCTCAGTTAATCTGGAAGATGTGCTAATCCTAGACCTGTGTTTTACCAGGATTTCAGCTAAGGGATGGCGGAAACAAAGGGATGGTCGGTTTCCTTTTTAGGGGGGGGGAGGGGGGTTATTATTAAAAAGGGGGGCGCGTCTTGGGAAAAGGGGAGAACAATCCTGCCTTTGGTTGTTGTCTATATTATGATCAGAGTTTGATACACCTTCCCGTTGGGGTTTCTTTCTGGTATGATTTTTTGTCTCAGTTTTATTATTTGCATTGGGATGAATGTTCCAGCAATTCAAATCCTAGGTCTGCGTTGTTGGAATTACCTACTCCTTTTTAGTGTTGAAATATTGTAACTTCGAAGAATATTCTATATGTATCTTTTGTGGTCCCCGATGGTCCTACTAGGAGAACCACTTGTATTATCTTGTACCCCGATGCTTCTAATCAGAAGAACTAATAAGATTCATGAGGTTGTCCCCTCTAATTGTAAAGGTGGGTCATTAGCACTCTAGTGCGGTTACTTGAGCATACATGTGTAACTTGAGCCTACATGATTAACTAGAGACTACATATTGTATGAGTTAATTGAAGTGAACGGATGAATATAAATAGCGGTGTAGCTCTCCTCATTAGAGCACACACTCTCACTTATGTAGCGCATTAGTGGGGAAGAGAAGTAGTTGGAGAAGGAGGAGGATCAAGGTTTGATATCCTTGCTGGTTTTATCTTTTATCTTTTTGGGGACATCTATATTGAGGAATTTTTTGTTGGGTTTTTCCCTTTAGGGTTTTCTGAGGATAAATCTTTCTGTTCCTTTTGTATGGTTGTGCTTTTCTATCTTTCAGTGATCCTGTTTATATGCTTTTGTTATGAAAATTAAATGAAATACTCATCTCTTAGTTAAGCATATGAAAATTTAACATGGTATCAAAGCCACCTTGAAAAGAAGACATTGTGCAGCTACAAAATCTAGGGCTTCTTACTTTTTGGTTCTCTCTCCACAATCGATCAGCAAAAGAAGGCTAGGCTGACTCTCCATTAAAGGGAGCATCTTTCTGTTGAAGCGGAATTTGATTCCGAGCATTTTCAGTTTTCGGTGTGGGAAATTAGGGCTTCTTGCAGAAGAATAATTTTTGAGTGAACCCAAGAATAGGATTGCTCTCCTCATCAAAATTGAAGTTTTGAGACCTGGATCAATATTTTTGGTTAGGCGAAACTCTGGGAAAGTCAAACCTTAGTTTGACCCAGAGCTAGAAAAACCCTAAATACTAAAACTGCTAATTTTTTCTATATTCGCTATATCCCAATATTGGAGAAGGTTCAGGGGCTAAAAATTGTAGAGACCAAAAATAAGATCCTGATGAACACTATTTCCAAACATCAACCTCAGATTCGCTATATTCTAGGAGATATGATCCCTCCAAGTTAGGGTTCCATCCTCTTCCATAATTCATCCCTAAATAGGACACCTAGGGAAAATTGCTATAACTTGGTCTAAAAAGGTCCAAACAGAATTCTTGAAGATGTTACAGAAATATCATAGACTATACCTTCTGTTGTCCTAATTTAAGAACCTGAAGATGAACCAGTGACACGTGGCATTCCGTACAACTTCACTATTCTGAACAATCTTGTAACAGGTCACCTTGGGAAAATGATCATAAATCCCAATTGGTGAAACAAATTCTAATGAAAACTATGGTTTTGGATCAGGGACATGAGATGTTACCTCCGTGAAAAATTTGAGACACATAGGAGCAATAATTTATGAGATATCATAGAAACAGTAACAGGAAATTCTGCATAAGAAATTGGAAAACTATGGCTTCTTGTTCCGGGAGCTTCCCTCCACTGTTTTCAGAAAAGGAGTACATTGGACAGCTCCATTTGAAGAGATTGATCCTTCTATCCAATAATATCTAAAATATTCCAAGTTTTGAAAATTAGGGTTTCTCTGACAAACCCTAGATCAGCGAGCTCCGGAAGTAGGACGGACACCTCAAATCGGTAAGATCTAATCTTTTGCTATTTGCATTTGAGGTTTTCATTTCAAAGTTATCTATCACATCAGCTTGATGATAATCTTGGTGAAGTTGATAACTTCCAAGCATGGAAGTATTTGATCTCTCTGAATAAAATGAATTGGACACCTACATGAGTAGAGAGGTTCTAGTTCTAGAGGAAGATGAGCCTCAAAACCTTACACCAGAAGAACTTGATCAAGGCCAAGAAGATCATTGTTGATTCAATCACGAATCAACTTGTACCAAAAGTGTCTTCCCTAAAGACACCGAAGATGTTTGATTCCTTGATCAAGCTATTTGAAGATAAGAACTTAAATCAAAATATGGCTTTGAGAAAACAGCTGAAGAATGTGAAGATCCAGAATGCAGAACATCTTGAAGCAATAGAAGAAGAAGTCGAGAATGCAGAAGTGGTGATAGCCACCTTGAATGGTCTCCCAGGATCATAGAATTAATTCATTCAAGGAATGTGTGCCAGAAGGAAGTAATTACTTTCAACAGTCTTTGGGAAGAAGAAGAAAAAGCTCATTTCATAGGAAGAGAAAAAGAAAGATGGGAGCAATTGAAGATCAAGCTCTCACCATTCAAAGAAGATCCCTCAAGCGATGAGGGTTATGAAGAACTCAATTCTTGAAGAACCTCTTATGCATATTATCATTTGGATAAGAAATGATGATGTCATGAATGAAGAAGATGATGAAGTAGAAGGATTAAGAAGGAATTTACACACGAAACAAATAAAGATAAGTATTCAATTATCATTTCATGATATTGTTTTGTTATGCATTTGTTTATATTCATTTGATGTATTATGCATGATTGATTGTTCGCATTAATACTACTAATATGCATGTGATGGGTAAGTATCTCATGGTGCTATGCAACTCTCCATTGCCACTTATATAGAATGAAACCTTTTTGCTGACATACTGGATTAGTGCACAATCTCAATGATGTCATGGTAGATATGGATGAATGTTGTATTGACTAAACAATTGCATGATGCATAAGAATTTGTCGTTATGCATATGTTTTATGAAATAGTTCTAACCATGCAACTGTTGCATTTGAATTGTAGGAAAGGTCCTGTACAACCTCCTACAAGAAAACAAGGATGAGAATTGTTCCGAAGAACAAGTGATGACAATTCAAGATTCACTCCAATAAACATGAATATGAAGCTCCCAAGGTTAGAGACACCATGACAAAAGAAATAGCTTCAGAGAGCCGTAAATCCACCTCGGAGGATGAATACCACCATGGGTATGAGAGATAACTCAAGATGAAGAAAAGAATGTTATGAAAGAAGCTATGATCAAAGAATAATAGTTGATCATGGGGAATGATGTATACAATATGATGTTGAGACATAACAAGAAGTACATAGTATCTTCCATATGGATCTACAAGAACAAGTGTACAAAGAAAGGTTCATGATTTTCCTTAGAAATAATAGACTATGACATGACATACTGTATTGACCAGTATACATCAAGCATAGAACCACCTGTACAGAATGAAGAGGGAAGATGATACTCCACTTCAGGGGGAAGTGACTATAGAAGATATCTGAGTTTGACATGGTATGACATGATGGACAACTTCCTGATGGATTGAGACTTTACCAAGAGTAAAGTGGGTTCCAACCTTCAAGGTTGAATGTAGAATACTAGGATATGTTGATGACCTGACAAGACGAACTCATGGAATATGTTATGAAGAAAGAATACTAGAATGATGTTTGGGATATAGTACTCAAACCAGAAAACAAGAACGTGGTATCTTCCAAATGGATTTGCAAGATAAATTATGTTGTTGATAGAAGTAAGGAAAGACTTGTGGCTAGAGGTTTCTATCAGAAGCATGGAATTAATTATGAAGAGATAGTTACTATAGGAAGCAAGGTACACTTCCTTTAGAGCTATCATGGTAGTTTATTCCATGATGAAGTAAATACAAGCCTTCCTTAATGGTATGATTAAGAAAGAGTTTTACATCGAATAGTCACAAGGATTTGAAGTTGAATACAGATGGAATCAAGTATGTAAGTTGAAGAAGGCCCTCTATGGCATGAATCAAGCTCCCATATCTTGGTATGGAAGAATAGATAGTTTCGTGATGAGCATGGGATTTTCCAAGAGTAAAGTTGATCCCAACCTTTACTACAAGGTCGTAGAAGATGAACCTGTCATCTTGTTATTATATGTTGATTACTTATTCTTGATAGGGAATGAGAAATAGATTATGGAAAGCAAGAAGAAACTAGCAAAATAATTTGAGATGAAATACCTTGGGTTAATGCATTATTCCTAGGTCTGGAAGTATGGAAAAGTTCAGAAGGAATATTTCTCAACCAGGGAAAGTATGCAGTAGATATATTAAAGAGATTCAATATGTTGGAATGCAAAGTCATGGCCACACCCATGGACTCCAACTTGAAGCTGTTAGTTGATGACTCATCAGAGTTAATGGATGTGACTCATTATAGACATATCATTGGGTCGTTGATGTACTTAACAGATTCCAGACCAGACATTTGTTTTGCTGTGAACACCTTAAGTCAATATCTTGTTCAACCAAGACGGGTTCACCTAGTAGCTGCAAAACATGTGATGAGATATCTGAAAGGGACTATAGACTTTGGTTTATACTATGATGGTAGCCATGAGTATAGATTGTATGGCTACACAGATGCAGATTGGGTTGAAAGTATCTCGGACAGGAAAATCAGATCAGGTATATGCTTTTGGGTCTGCTATGAGCTATCATGGTAGTTTCTTCCATGATGAAGTAAATACAATCCTTCCTTAATGGCATGATTAAGAAAGAGTTTTACATCGAATAGTCACATGGATTTGAAGTTGAATACAGATGGAATCAAGTATGTAAGTTGAAGAGGGCCCTCTATGGATCCCGTGTTTCTCTTAGCACAGCTGAAGCAGAATACATAGCAGATTTCTCTGCTAAGTTGTGAAGTCATATGGATTCGAAAGCTGATATCAGGTCTCTTTGACCTGAAAATGGATACTACAATGATTCTATGTGATAACCAGAGTTGTGATGATAGAGAATCCTATGTTCCGTCGTAAGACATAGAAATCCAGTATTTCTACATATGAGATAAGATGCAGATGATGATGTCTCAGTATTTCTATACTGAAGATACATATGATGATGCTTTTAGTATTCACATACTGGAGATACAGATGGTGATAGTTCAGTATTCACATATTGAAGATGTATATGATGATGGTTTGGATGATGATGTACTGATGAAGTCTCTGTCTCGAGTAAAGTTCGAACACTTTCAAGACAAGCTTGGTGTTGTTCGGAAAGACCTTCCTCGAAAGGGGGAGTAGTGATGTTGCAGTGGGATTGTATCATCCCTGGGCACTTTCCCTAAAGTGATCTAATGACTTTGGTCCTCGAGAATGTGGTGGGATTGCATCATCCATGAACTTTGGTTCAAAATTTATCCGGAGGTCTCGGCCCCCGTGAATGTGGTGGGATTGCATCATCCCTCAACTTCGGTTCAAAATGTATCCGGAGGTCTCGCCCCCAGTGAATGTGGTGGGATTACATCATCCCTGAACTTCGGTTCAAAATGTATCTGGAGTTCTTGGCCCCCGTGAATGTGGTGGGATTGCATCATCCCTAATAATTGGTTCAAAATGTATTCGGAGGTCTTGACCCCCGTGAAAGTGGTGGATTGTATCATCCCTGAACCTCGGTTCAAAATGTATCTGGAGGTCTTCGCCCCTGTGAAAGTGGTGGATTGCATCATCCCTGAACCTCGGTTCAAAATGTATCTAGAGGTCTTGGCCCCCGTGAAAGTGGTGGATTGCATCATCCCTGAACCTCAGCTCAAAATGTATCCGGAGGTCTTGGCCCTCATGAAATTGGTAGGATTCCATCATCCCTGAACCTCTGTTCAAAATGTATCCGGAGATCTCAGTCTTCGTGAATGTGGTAGGATTGTATCATCCTTGAAATTCGGTTCAGAACTGATACGGTGACTTCGGTACTCGAGAACGTGTGTTGATCTTGTAATTCCTAGAGGAAGGATTGTCTAAGTTCCACATATGTGTTGATCCCGTAATTTTGAAAGGAAGGATCATTGACTTGATCCCGTAATTCCAATAGGAAGGATTGTCTGAGTTCCACAGATGTGTTGATCCCGTAATTATGAAAGGAAGGATTGTTAGTAACTCAGTAAAGACCTAAATCCCATAATTCCAAAAGGAAGGATCGTTGGTAGCTTCGTAAAGACTTGACCCCATAATTCCAACAGGAAGGATTGTCTGATTTCCACAGATGTGTTGATCCCGTAATTCTAATAGGAAGGATTGTCTGAGTTCCACAAATGTGTTGATCCCGTAATTCCAAATGGAAGGATCGTTAGCAACTCCGTAAAGACCTAAATCCCATAATTCCGAAAGGAAGGATCGTTAGTAGCTCCATAAATACTTGATCCCGTAATTCCGAAAGGAAGGATCGTCTGAGCTCCATAGATGTGTTAATCCCATAATTCTGAAAGGAAGGATCGTTAGTAACTACGTAAAGACCTAAATCCTGTAATTCCGAAAGGAAGGATCGTTGGTAGCTCTGTAAAGGATTGATCCCGTAATTCCAACAAGAAGGATTGTCTAAGTTCCACAAATGTGTTGATCCTGTAATTCCAATAGGAAGGATTGTCTGAGTTCCACAAATGTGTTGATCCCATAATTTCGAAAGGAAGGATCCTTAGCAACTCCGTAAAGACCTAAATCTTGTAATTTCAAAAGGAAGGATCGTTAGTAGCTCCGTAAAGACTTGATCCCGTAATTCTGAAAGGAAGGATCGTCTGAGCTCCATAGATGTGTTGATCCTATAATTTTGAAAGGAAGGATCGTTAGTAACTCTGTAAAGACCTAAATCCCGTAATTCCGATAGGAAGGATCGTCTGAGTACCACAGACATGTTGATCTCGTAATTCCGAAAGGAAGGATCATGTTGATGTTTTGATGATGATGATGTTGATGTTTTGATGATGTCGATGTTTTGATGATAATGATGTTTTGGTGATGATGATATTTTCATGATGATGTTTTTGATCAAAAGATCAGAGTATAATGATGATGTTGTTGCTGATCGAAAGTGTTGAAGATGATGTTACTGATCGAAAGGTCAAAGTGGTGAAGATGATGTTGCTGATTGAAAGGTCAAAGTGCTGAAGGAGATGTTGCTGATCGAAAGGTCAAAATGCTGAAGATGATGTTGTTGATCGAAAGGTCAAAGTGCTGAAGATGATGTTGTTGATCGAAAATTCAAAGGCTGAAGATGTTGTTGATCGAAGTAGTCAAAGTATTAATGATGATGAAGACTGAAGATTGAATATGAAGACTACATAATGTTGAAAAGCTTCCTATGATTTATAGATGTATTACCCTGATGATGTTGATGATGTCCTCTATCTCTCTCCTACTATTGCTGTTGTTGATGTTGTTGTAGAATACCCTTCTCGTTAAGGGGGAGTGTTGAAATATTGTAACTTCAAAGAATATTCTATATGTATCTTTTGTGGTCCCTGCTGGTCCTACCGGGAGAACCACTTGTATTATCTTGTACCCCGATGCTTCTAATCGAAAGAACTAATAAGAGTCATGAGGTTGTCCCCTCTAATTGTAAAGGTGGGTCATTAGCACCTCACTGTGGTTACTTGAGCCTACATGATTAGCATGAGCCTACATATCGAATGAGTTAATTGAAGTGAATGGATGAATATAAATAGAGGTGTATCTCTCCTCATTTGAGCACACACTCTCACTTGTGTAGCACATTAGTGGAGAAGAGAAGTAGCTGGAGAAGGAGGAGGATCAGGCTTTGATCTCCTTGCTGGTTTTATCTTTTATCTTTTTGGGGACATCTATATAGAGGAATTTTTTGCTAGGTTCTTCCCTTTAGGGTTTTCCCAGGATAAATCTTTGTGTTCCTTTTGTATGGTTGTGCTTGTCTATCTTTCAGTGATCTTGTTTATATGGTTTTGTTATGAAAATGAATTGAAATACTGATGTCTTAGTTAAGCATATGAAAATTTAACATTTAGTATCCCCTGTGTATAGTGGAAAATAGTTGCGTTTTAAAATGAAGAGCCAATCCATGATTTTATTCTATTGGTGGGTTTCGATTGTTCCAGTAGTAGTGGTAGGAGTTGTCATGTATAACACCCGCGCATGCCTGGGTCGGTATGGATTTGAATCCATTGAATAAGATGGGTTTGTTTATGACTTGGAATGTATCTATTTGCCTTCATGAATGTTCGCGTCCGATCGATGGTGGAAATGTTTCGTTGTTAGAATTATTTGTAGGGTTTTCCCCCTTGTTTGCATACACCAGTGATTTGAAAAGATCCACCTTGTGTTTGTTCTCACGTCGATATTTGAATTTATTTTGATTACGAGAGCTCACGTTGGCAGTAGTTTCACAAAAGAAACAATTGTATTATGTCATGCTCATGATCTAAAGGATCCAATTTTCCCTGATTATCGGTGTATGTATTCTTGAACTGAATAGAGTCCCTTTCGAGATGCTGCCATCGATTACACTCCCAATAAGAGGAGATACACCTTTGGTTGTTCACGTTGTGCCTCTATGCGATTGGAGTCAATCCATCCCTAATGATTTTGTTCAGTTTCATATTTGTTGAATGTTAAGCTCTCCTCTATACCATTACAGCAGATCAGTGCTTATTAGTTTTGCTCAGATTTAGATCTCATGGATGTTCATTTTTTTGCCTGAGATCTAGATGCTCATGAATAGGGTCTAAGGCATTTTTTTTTCCATGGTTCTCCCAAACACCTATGCGTCTCGTGGAGTGCTGTGTATTTTACGACTTAGATCTAGGTCAAATGTTTGTCATCTCCCCAAGCCTACGTGGTGTATGGTTTGTTTTAAATTAAATGTGGTTCAGGTCAAAAAAAGGGGTACTCTCCTTTCTTGTCAATTATCTACGACCTAGACCTTGCCTTACGGATTTCCAATGCCCATGTTGATCCATATCTATGAATTTTTCTCCACTATCTGCTTTGGGTATGAGTGACTTATATATACGTTCATTCTAAATAAGAAATTATATATTTTTCATTTATGTTCGATAAAATGCAGCTAATATCTAATTCGCAAGTTCTTATGCAGATTTGGAGTATGTTGCTTCTTTTATACTAATTAAAATCAAAAGGGTAGTACTTTCCACAAGATTTAGATTTATCCTCAGAGTAGTGCAGGAGAAACCTCCTCGTTGTGTATGCATAGTGGTTGGCGACCTTCTCAAAAGAGTGGTTATTTATTTTTGGATTATATATATATATATATATATATATATATAACTCCCTGCTCATTTATGAAAATGTAGGAATAATTTCCATGATATTATTAGTGGATATTCTATGCATTATTGGTGTGTGATGGATGATTTAGAGTAACAATATAATGACCCCAAAATGCCACCCCCTTCTATGGTAAAGAGATCTAGCGATAGGGCTGTTAATGAAGCTCATGATTTAGAATATTATGTTTTGCAAAGGGTAAGTATGTTTTCTATTGAAATGCACATTATCTATACCGAAGTAAAATATCCTCTTACAATCCTGAAACCACTAATGATTGTATAGAAGTAGTACCCATTACAAGTTGAGTACAGGAAAACGTTCGACTTATAACCATTAGGATTGGGTATAAGGTCGACATTCAAAGACAATAGCATATTTGGTGACAGAATGTTATAGTTAAAGACAAGGATCTCTTGATGTTTATAAGATCGTTACAAGGGCCCTACAATGAGGCAAATTGGACTTTTGAATGTGTCGCTGTGTGAAGATAATTGCAGTAAGAAAGATGGCAATGGTTGTGCCACCACTTGTAATCTCTTTTCTTTGATAAAAATAAAAGAACTAGCAAAACTTGGTGGACGTAGCCTCATGGATGAGGTGAACCATGTATATGGTTGTCTCACCCCTTTTTGTATTTTTATGTTGTGCATACTCTCGTTACATAATGGTGTTAATATAGATGTAGTATAAATGATTATTGGTGAAATAGGTTACTAAACATATTTTACAAACATTCAATTCAAAAGTACATTACTTGGATGGCTTAAAGCTTTAATAAAAATGAAAAATTACCCATTTTCTCTATTTCCACAACAAGGTATTGTGGGGCTGTTAGATTACAGGAATGGTAATGCTAGCCCCTAGCTTGTAGTTGTGCATACATCTTTGAGCCAACTCTCTCAACTATAACCACGGAACACTACAAAGGATTAGAAGTATTATAAATGAATGAGCCACAAAAAAACATCAAAAACTGTGAATCAAAATGATATCATACCTTCGTACCTCGAAGTTCCCTTCACCCACTATGCAGAGGCAAGACCAAACGACAAAAAAATAGAGCAAAATGACCAAAGTCCATCGTGACCCAAGCTCTAAGATTGTGCTTCCATGAACTCCAAGGTGAATTAATATTTCCAGCCTATGAACCATTATCAAACTTCCAAAACCCACTTCGCTATAGTTTAGAATCGATCCAATATCAATTGTCTCCATTTTATGCAAGACCGTTAAATCCCCAATGTGTAATGTTTAAACGATAATATATATTCACCACCCCAAAGTCTAATGCAAGGTATAAAGTATTATATGCATCATAGACTCTTGGCTCTAAGCCTTAAACCTTTGCTTATCATTCTTTTTTTTCTAGGCAATAAGCTTAGAACCAGGGAATATGAAATATGCCATGGAAACCTTGTTTTCATAAAGTCTAAGATTTGGTCTTCAACCAAGGTTTGTAAACCTTCCAAGAATAATAAAACATAGGTTAATACTTTTAATAAAATAAACATGAAATACAAATAGGTTAAGATATGAACAATCAATCATTAACTTATAATCAATAATAAGCGTCACTTAGATAATCAGTCTAGGTCTTAAAAGGAATAACGATGGTAATTACCTTGTCTCTAAACCAAGTCTATACGAAGCAATTATAACAATTGGTAGGTGTCACTAGCTGCGAGTGTAAGTACACCTGCATGTAAACAAGTTAAAAACTGAACTAAGTAAGCCCTCTAGAAAAGTAGAAACTTTACCTCTCAGAAAGTTACATGGGATAAATAGTCCAGCCACTCTGCCCACTTGTTTCCAAGAACAAAGATAAGTTAGAACAATGTAAATAATAAGTAGATGCATGCTGAAATTAACGAAGCATATAATCAAATAATTACACATACGCAACAATGCATAACCATAATAATAATGTAGTAATCAACATGATGAAATATTAAGTAAATCATAGTAATAATAATAACTAAAAGTAAGATGATAGAACGTAAGAACATCTTAGAACCAAACAGTGGTACATTTAGTGAATGTTATGTTTTGCAAGTTCAATAATGTCCAGCATAGGTAGTTTTTACTAGCCTAATAATTTTTTATTTTAAATTTCATTTTTTTGGGATATTACAAGTGGTTTTAGAGCCTAGTTTCAATATTAAGAGACCTAAGGGTGCACCAAGCATTCATTGCAAAGAAAATAAAGTATAGTATTAAATCTTGTTACTAACATAAATTTTTCGTGTTATTAATTTTTTTTTGAAATTTTAGGAATTTTTACAAAACAATTCAGATTATGAACACTAAGGAAAGGAAGATAACAGTCGGCAAGGAAAGATAAACACTTGAACCTGAAAAAAGATCTGGTGGTGGAATTAAATTCTGATATTTTGAAGACCATACATAGTCTTCAAGCAGAATTGCAAGGTTTCATAGAAGATAGTCAGAACGAAAGAAACAAACAGAAAGCTATTAATTAAGCATTACTAATAAAGATGACAGGAGGAAGCCTACAGGGAAATCCTACTTAGTCCAAAAACATATCCAAAAGAGAGCCTTACCATAAATGGGCCAAAATCCTAAGAGAAGAAGAAAAAGAGGAATGTATCCCTGGAGCACCGAAAGGAGATCATCACTGTCCTTCCAGTGACGACTCTATTTATCCTCACAGAAAGAAAAAAGAAGCAATGATAGTCTTCAGGGGGGATTTATAAAAATAAGAGCCCTAGCCTACGAAGGTGAAATAAACACTAGGGAGAAAGTTGAAGAGTGGCTACTGGGTATGAGAAAATATTTCCAAGTTCATAACTACTCAAGAAAGATGAAGGCTCGTATTTCCATCTATAATTTAAATGGAAAGGCAACAAGATGGTGGAGGGATTTGAAACACACCAAGAAATATGATCTAAGATAAATACATTGGGAAAACTTTTGAAATATCTTCCATGAGAAATATATGTCGAAAAGTTTCTTTGACCAAAAGTTGAAAGAGTTCCACGAGCTACATATGGGGTCCATGACTATGGACACTTTTATTAACATATTTATAGATCTTCTACATTATGTACCATATATTAAGGATAAAAATGTAAATCTCCATCAATTTTTAGGATGGCTCCCTCCCATCTTTTGGGAAAGGATTGAATTTGACATGCCAAAACCTTTGGATACCACGTTGCACAAGGCCAGGCTCTTCTATGAGCATGGGAAGCTATGACAAGAGAACATGAACTAAAACAGAGACAAGTCTAAGAACTTTTATGATAATCGTAAACATGGGTTTAACCCACAGCCATACCCAAAGCAGAATAACAACTTTCAATCAAACAAAAACTTCAATAGATCTGGTACCCTGCCATATGTACCAGATCTTAATGGTAACAAACCAGTAGCAAGTGGAGCCAATGCTACTTCACTACAGGTCAAGTGTTCGAGATGCTGCGGGCCTCATTATGCCCGAGATTGTAAGAACAAGGCCACTGGGGTCTTGCATAACTTACAAGAAGAACCAACTATAGAAGACATAGTTAAAACACTGCGGATTTATGCAACATTGGATGGTCGACAAGAAAATCATCAAGCTAAAATATTTGAGGTAGAATTTAATATCTTGAACACTTCTATTTCAATACTTATTTATCCTGGTGCTTGCCGGATCTATGTTTCACCTAAAATTGATGATGTATGCAAACTAGGAAAATTAAAACATGATAAACCTTGGCTAATCCAATTAGCCACAGGTATGAAACATAAAGTTCCAGTATTAGTTAAAGAATGAAAAGTAAACCTGAATGGTTTTCCCATGAAAGTAAACATGAACATCCTACCCCTAGGATCATATGATACACTTATTGGCATGAACTAGATGGAACAACACCATGTCATTCTTGATTTCTTACACAAGTAAATATTCTATATAGATATCCAAGGGAACCAAGTAAAGGTTCAAGGCATTTGAAAGAAAGTTTCCGTAAGGAAAATATCTACCTTGTAAGCGACGAAATGTGTTAGGAAAGGCTACAATTTGTTTGCAATAAACATCTCAAACATAGAGTCTTAGAAAGAAAAACTCATAGAATACCTTCTCATTCTTGTAAAATTCAAGGATGTGTTTCCCAAGGAAATCCCAAGATTACCTCCAGAATGAGCCCTAGACTTTTCCATTGAACTAACACTAGGATCATTTTTCGGCTTCTAAAGCCCCTTACTACATGAGTGCACTGGAATTGCTAGAACTCAAACTGCAGTTGTAAGAGTTTATAGAGAAATGATATATCTTACCTAGTAAGTCCCCTTGGGGAGCACTGATACCATTCGTAAAGAAGAAGGATGGTACGATGCGGATGTGCATCAATTACCATCAATTGAAAAAAATGACTATTAAAAACCGATACCCACTCCCTAGGATCAATGACTTGTTCGATTAGGTGGGAGGAGCCAAAATATTTTCAAAGGATTCGCAAAAAGGATCCATGTACCATCAAGTAGGGATTTACGACAAGTATTTTGACAAAAATTCCTTTCATACGAGGTATGAGAACTGCGACTTTGTAGTGATGTCATTTGGGTTGACCAATGCACCTGCCGCAACTTTATGTGTATGATGAAAAACATATTCATTAAATATATGGATAACTTTATTTTGGTCTTTATAGAGGACATCCTAGTTTATTCCAAGAATAAAGAGGAACACGAAGAATAGCTTCACATAGTACTACGAGTTTTACGAGAACACCAACTTTACACTAAGTTTGTTAAATGTGATTTTTACAAACCATAGATACAATACTTAGGTCACATTGTCTACGAGAGAGGGATAGTTGTAAACCCGGAAAATATTAGAGCCATAAAGGATTGGCCTATCCCTATGAGTGCCATCGACATTAGGTCCTTTTTGGGATTAGATGGATATTATAAAAATTTCATTGAGAACTTCTCCAGAATCTCTTGCCCCATAACCACTTTGCAAAAGAAAGAAAACAAGTTCTTATGGACTGCCAAGTGTAAAAACAGTTTTCAAAACCTTAAACAACTTTTTGGTGACCGCACCGATACTATGAATTATGAATCCCGATGGGGATTTTGTTGTTTGCACAGATGCAAGAAAGGAAGGACTTGGAGGATTCCTCATATAGAACAATCATGCAATCTGTTATGAATCATGGAAGTTAAAATAGCATGAGAAGAACTACCCCACGGACAATCTTCAATTAACGACCATCATCCACGCTTTGAAGATATGGAGGCACTACCTCATGGGAAGGAAGTTCCTTCTGAAGGCAGAGAATATGAGTCTAAAATATTTATTCAATCAACCATATATAAATGTAAGCAAAGCCAGGTGGTTGGGTTTCCTTAAAGAGTACCATTTCGAGCTAAGGCATATTAAGGGCAAAGAGAACAAGGTTGCCGATTCTTTTAGCTGACGGACTCATATGATATATGAGGTGACTTTAACTAAAATTGATGCATATTTTAATGAGAGGATTAGAACTACCAATAGAGTTGACCATTTCTATGTATAAATCCTCAATAAATTCCAAGAGGACAGGTTGTTTCAACGACAAAAAGAGTACCAGGTAGACGAATCATAACTGCTATGGTCCAAGGAGAGATTGTATGTTCCAGAAGGATGGGACATTCAGTCCAAAATCCTCATGGAATTCTATCAGGCAACCTACTTAGGGAACCTGGGATACCAAAAGATGATATCTGACGTCAAGAGACACTTTTTATGACCTAAGTTAAAGGCTGACATTGTGATGTTTATTGTGAAATGTGAGGAATGTCAACTAGTCAAAGAAGAGAATCAGGATCCTTCTCATTTACTACAGTGGTTACCTATTCTAGAATGGAAGTGGGAGTTCATTAGTATGGATTTTATCACTGATCTACCGAAAAGTAAGAAGCGAAATGATTCTATTTTTGTAGTCATTGACAAGTTGTTAAAATCAACACACTTCATTCCTGTAAAGTAAACCTACAAGGAAGTGAACATTTTCAATATCTTCTTGAAGGAGATATTTAGGTTGCATGAGATACCCAAGGCAAGCATCTTAGATCAAGATGTTAAGTTTACAGGAAACTTTCGAAGATATTTATTCTCTGGATTGGAGATGCAGTTGAACTTTAGCACTGCTTACTACCCATATATAGATGGGAAGACAGAAAAAGTGAACCAAATTGTTTAGGACATGCTTAGGATGTATTTCATGAACAACCCCACCAAGTGAGAAGACTACCTACATATTGCAGAGTTTTCATTTAACAACGGTTATCAGGCTTCCACCGAGATCAGTCCGTTTGAGGTACTCTATGGACGAAAGTGTAGAACATCGGTTACTTGGGATAGCCCAATGGATTGGCTCATGTTAGGGCCTGATTTATTAATGGACTTGGAAGAGATGGTTACCAATGTCAAGTTGAACCTTAAAGAAGCACAATACCTATAGAAATGTTACGTGGATCAAAAAAGAAAAGATAAAGACTTTAAAATAGGAGATCAAGTCTACTTGAAAGTAAAAGCAAAACGAAGCTTGTTGAGCTCGGGTAGGTGTGGTAAGTTAGCACCTATATTTTGTGGACCTTTTAAAATAATGGCCAAGAAAGGGCCGATGGCATATGAGCTAGAGTTTCCCACACACATAAGATTCCATAATGTTTTCCATGCATCGTTGTTAACGAAATATGTTTATGATACTAAACATGTAGTTGATTGGTCCTTATTAAAGGTGGAACTTGAAGGGGAGTTTTCCCCTAAACCTATTCATATATTGGGTAAAAGAGAGGTGAATTTCAAGAATCACACCATATTCTAGTTAAAAGTGAAATGCAAGCATATCGAATCCGATGAGGGGGCTTGGAAGAAGGAGGCCACCATGACAAAGGATTACCTCGCCTTGTTTCATGATGTTATTCTGAGTCCCTAGAACATTAGGGATGGTGTTGTTCTAAGCAAAAAGGGATGCAATATCTGGAATTTTGGACTTAACACTTATAGGCATGAGCTTATTTATTATGATGTTATATTGATGTTTTATTTTGATATATTGGGTCGAAGACCCCACTGGATATGACCATGATGAATTGTTGTATATATTGAGTGTAAGCCAATTATTGATGAT
>LPNX010475482.1:1034464-1048574 GCA_001517045.1 Pseudotsuga menziesii
TAGAACATAAGAACCTATTACAACCAAACAGTGGTACATTCAGTATAGGTTATGTTTTGCAATTTCAATGATGTCTAGCATAGGTAGTTTTTACTAGGCTAACAATTTTTTTTTTCAATTTTTGCGGACATTACATGTCACCAAATGTCAGCCTTTTTGGTTAGGGTTGTAGATAGTCATATATGATTTCAATCTATTGAAGTAGTTATGAATATGAAATTACTTTTTCATACTCGATAACCAAGCCTTGGCTTCTTCACCCTTTTCCACTTCCCCATTAAACACAGAAAAATTGATCTTTTTAAATTCTCCTGAGATTGCTTCATAAGGTTTATCCTTCCTCTTTTTAGGACTATGGTCTCTTTCACTACTTTCACTAGTGTATTTATACTTTCCTTTATACGAATTTACTTCAGCACCTAAAGAAGATTTACTTTCAGTATCATAAAATTTTAATTTCTTACCTTTTGTTTGTATGATATTGTTCGAGAATTAGTTTCATATTCTCTTCCTTTATTCTTTCCTCCATTGTGTATTTTATATAGGAATATCCAATTTAGTTCCTCTTGAGCTCTTAATTTTTTTTGTTATCTTTCTTTACAATTTGTAATTCAACTTTTAAATCCTTTACAATTTGTAGTAGTTTAGTTGGTTGATTATTTAGTTCCACATAAATGTTATCTCGATTATTATAATGGGATCTTTCTTGAGTAGATGCTTCAGATCCCTCCATTTCCTGCAAAATACCAATTTATATTTTTGTACAAAAATAGTTTTAAAAACATGATCAGTATATTTTGTTTCCTATTTGCATGCTAGTGAGCCAATCAGACCTAGTGTTTCAAAAATCGCTCTGATACCACATGTAACGTCTCCAAAATTTGTAATAGAAAAATTTAAAATAAAGGTCTTAACTGCATTTATAAAGGATAACTGAAAACATACAATCCTTAACTTGGGTATAGTTTTATAATCATTTGAGCATAAATGACTTATTATGACAACATACTCATCATGACACAACTATGATGCAACTTACTATTTTAACTATACTACTTTAATTATCATTAAGTCATGAAATAAATGCCACATTTAAATTTCCATCAGTTATAGTTGTTGTGCTTGATCGTTATGTTTCCTTGAATACTATTTGTCCCTATTTAAATGTTGGTAAAGTGGATTACGGGTCTTACTTAGCTATTATGGCTAATGCCATCCTTATCTTACTCCTTTGTAGTTATTTGATGAAGAAGGAATTACAAGAGAGTGGCAAAGACAAGGAACTAAGCTAAGGGTTTACAAATAATCCTAAGCAAAGGCATAAGTAAAAGATAAAAGAAATAAATCTTGTCCTTAACCTATGAAAATGAAAGCATGAAATATAATGTTATGGTATCGGTGTAAAGCAAAAATGGCTTGGAAACTATATCTATTTCATGTTGGATTTTGACTTAAATGTTTCAAAAGTATAGGCCACATGATGGCTTTAATGTACCATCTGAAAAGCATGTGAGTCACATCAAAAGAACCCTATGGGTTTTAGTGTTTCTTCAAATTTTGTTATCGGTCTATTGTTGCAATCTTGGTTGTGAACCATGGTGAATAGGATAGGGTGACAGTTGAGCTCTTGGCCTCCACCTTCGTCCTTTAGGCTATCGGCCTCACACTCTCGAATACCTAAAATTGCATCAGACTTCTTGTATAAAGTTGGCTGGTGAGCTGACAGATTAATTTTCCTCTCTATGTAAGCTTGGAGGACTGTCTACTCCAAGTTTTATTCTTGGTTGGATATAGTTCAATGTGATGGAAATATTGGTGATGAATCCCTTAGTGCATTAGCATCCCTTTATATGTTACATGGTAAGTTTTTCCATTTGGTTACATTATCGTTTTTCCATGAAAATACATTATGATCTCTGGTTGACGTCTATGTGTTTTTAATATGCAGGAGGTCTTGGATTAGGTTTCTCCTCTTGGATTTTATTTTTGCATATCCATCGTGGTGTGGAGTCTTGGCTTTGATAAGACCCATAATCTTCCTTCCCATGGATCTGGTTTGTGGCAGCGCTCTCCTGGCATGAAATTAATCCCGCATTTCCTTGTCATTAAAGAAACAATGGTAACATTCTTTGGTTCTTCCCTTAGGGAATTTAGTTGTGGAAAAAGAATAAAATGTGTTTTTCTTAGCTATCGTATGAAATATTTCTTGATGTCTAAGGAGTATTTGAGGGGTTGTTTTTGTTTTCACTATGTTACTTGTAAACGTGTTGTTGTTTTATAAAAATCCCGTATGGGTTTGATTGTTAAAAAAAAATGTCTCCTAAAATTTATAATTTGTGTATACCTTCAGTTTAGATGTTGTCTTGAATTTAACTTTGTAATTTTATTTAAACCCCTTTAAGTCCTGGAAGGTTGTTTGTAATTTTCAGCACTTATAAGTAAAAAAAAAAAATGTTAAGAAAATATGAAAACCCTTACTGAGATAACTAAGGCCTTTGCGGCCGTGAGAGGTTATAAGTAGCATGCGTTAAGGGTTTGAACCCTTGTTCTAAAAATATTTGCGTAAAAAGGATCTTTAATGTACAGTATAATATGGAAATAGAGTTTTAATATATCTTTGTTGAATACTATGCCGCTTTATTATAAGTAATTAGATAGAATACTTAAACACAAAAATTTGTAGGTTAACACAATGTTCTGTAGGAGTTTTGGATTGAGTTCTTTTAATTCTAGTTTAGTTTTAGTGAAGAACTTAGACTATTAATAAAGGCTTGTACTAATAGAGATTCTTTTGGCTGTAACCGTGCTTTTAAATCTTAGATAGAGTACTCTAAATTGACTAATTACATATACTATGCTATCTAGCATCTGTTAATGATAAGAGTTCTTTCGATTCCAATATTTAGTTTAGTAATGAATACATAAAATGTAAGGATAAAATTGAGATGAGACTCATAACAATAAATACTCCTAACTTATTTCACCCAAGTGATTATTACATAATTTAGCGAATTGCATATGAATCCTAAACCTAAAAAATATGAAATAATTTTACAGATAAATAACAAACAACTTAGAACTTGGATAATTTGCAGAAGGGGGACAAACATCCAAAAGAGACTGTTTCTCCCAACTCTCTCTTGAAATAATCCAATATCACTTGCTTTAGGACCCTCGAGCTTGTTCAATCAACCACTAGGACAAAGATGTTGTGAAACAACCCACATAGGAAAATATGCAACTTAGCACTCAATAGAAAAATTAAATCTCAAATATATCACTTTAGCTATCCCCTCATTGAATTCCTTGTGTCTCTGAATTTTCAGTTTGCAGCAGTCATAAGGTTCATTCACTTGGAAATAGAATGTAGTGAGCCCCCTACTCAATTCGATGGTATTTATAAGTTTTATTAGGTATTTGGGTCTATTTTGAAATTAAATGATCAATCTGCTTAGTTCCTCCTCTCACAGAACATGAACACAATTTTAGGGATTTTGCTTCATGCAACAACTAGAAAGTGAAATTCTAGTGTTTCCACTTATCATTTATCCTTCTACAACTACTCATTCCTCTTAGTGGGTTAGTGCACACTCTCTCAACAGTCTCTTTTGGATAGGTGTCTCTCCATTTAATTATTTTAAATAAATAAATATTCAATTACAGTCATCATTAACTAACTTGGTCATAAAAATTTTACAATAATTTTTAACATAATGTTTTTCTCAAATAAATAAAATGATTTATTTCTCATTTCTAGGTGGGTTACAAACACCCCCCCCCCCTCCCTTACGTTAAACATCATCCTCAATGTTGTGCAAGTTTATTTTGAGTCTTCCTGGAACAGAACTTTGGATATGCCTCCCGCATATGACTCTCCAATTCCGAGGTTGCTTCATCTAGACTAAGGTGTTTCCATTTCATATTTACCTATCCAATGGTGCTATTCTAGAGAAAAAATTCCCTTTTATCGAGAATATAGTATTGTTCCACTTGGAAATGTCCTTTTGGGTCTACCTAAATAACATTCCAATTGATGATGTGAGTAGATTCGTGTACATACTTTTTCAATATGAAAATGTTAAATACATTAAGTATTCTAGGATTAGGTGGAAAAGCTAATTGATATGCCACTGCTCCAACCCTTGCTAATATTTTGAATGGTCCAAAATACATGGGTGCTAATTTAGCACAACTCCCCATGTTAAATGAGTTCTTTCTTGGTTTTACCTTAACAAATACATGCTCACCTACTTGGAGTTATTTCTGACTCCTTTTAAGGTTTTCTTGACTCTTTTGTATGTGTTGTGTAGTTTTCAAATTTCTTTGTACTCGTTTCACTGTTATTTCAAGTTCTTTTATCAAGTTAGGTCCTAACATCAATGTTTAGAATGGATTACTCCATGTAATGGGATTATTACATTCCCTACCATCCAATATTTCAAAAGGACTAATTTTAGGTGAAGGTTGATAATTATTATTATACATAAATTCGACTAAGTGCAGATAATCTTCCCATTTTCTGCGATAGTCTCTAACATACATTCATAACATGTATTATAGAAATTGATGGAATCTTTGTGTTTTTTATCTATTTATGGATGATAAGTAGTATTGAAATTCAATTTAGTATATAGTGTTTTAAACAATGAATTCCAAAAATCACCAGTAAACTTAGGATCTCTGTCAGAAATTATCACCTTGAGAATTCCGTGCAATTGAAAAATTTTCTTCATAAAAATGTCAGCTATGTTAGCATCCTTATGAGTTGTTTTCATAGGTATAAAGTGTGCTACCTTGCTTAGTTCTCCTACCACTACCATTATAAAATCATTTTGTTTCTGATTTGTAGGCAATCCCGTTATAAAATCAAGACTCATAACTTCTCATTTCCAATTTTGAATTGGAGGTGGTTGCAAACGACCTGTTGGGTGTTGATGCTCAGCTTCAACTTTCTAACATTCTATACACCTAGCTATATATTCACCAACTTCATTCTTCATATTAGGAAAGAAATAATATTTTCTTAACATTGTTATCATCTTTTGATAACGTGGGTGTTTAGAATAAGGAATTTTATGTAGTTTATTTAAATTTAGCAGTTTAATTTATGATATGTTAGGTACATAAAGTTTGTTTTTATACAGCATTAATCATTTTTTCATTTAAACTGTAATTTGTTTTTACATTTTCGTATTCATTATTAGTTACTTTTTCTCTTAGATTTTGGTATTCTTTGTCTATTGTTATCCCTTCTTCCAATTTATCATCTGATTATGTTTTGTAACTGCTAATGGCTCCTATTAAATTCATTGTTGCATTTCTTCTTAAGAAATCAACCACTTTGTTTTCCTTTCCTTTTATTTGTTTGATCTCAAAATCATATTTGTTAAGGAAATATAACCATATAGATTTCCTTACGTTCATATTTTGTTGATCAAACAAATATTTCAACCTTATGTTATCAAACATTAACAAAAATATTTTACCAATTTGATGATGGTGCCACATTTTTAGAGCATGAATTTTGGAAGCCAACTTTAAATCATATGTTACATAATTTTTTTATGTGTTTTTAGCTTCCTTGATTCATAAGCTATTACGTGTCCTTCTTGTGTCCATCCTCCACCCATACATTCATTGCATGCATCGCTGCACACAACCCAATCTTTGTTTGGATCTACTATTTTTAGTATATGTCCAGTAGTTACCCTTTAATTTATCAAAACATTCTTCACACTTTTGATCCCAAGAAAATATTTTTCCCTTTCTTCTGCAAGGATGTTATGGGATTTGCAATCTTTGAAAATCCTTCTATGAATTTTCGGTAATAACCCGTAATTCCCATAAATGATCGTACGTCTGTTACATCTTTGGGAACATGCCATCCAATTATTTCTTTTATCTTATCCGGGTCTACTGATATCCCTTCCTTGGATATCACGCAACCTAGATACTGTATTTTATCTTTGTAGAATTTCCTTTTACTAAAGTTAGCATACAGTTTATGTTCTCTTAGAACCTGTAGTATTATCTACAAGTGTTCATCATGTTCTTCTTTTGTTTTTGAGTAAATTAATATTTCATCTATGAAGATGACTACAAATTTATCCAAGTATTAACTTAATACATTGTTCATTAAGCACATAAAATTTGTTGGATCATGCGTTATCCCAAAGGGCATAACTACAAACTCATAAAATTTCCCATATCGGGTTCTGAAAGTAGTTTTAAAAATATCATCGTCTTTAATTCTGACTTGATGATATCGAGATCTCAAGTCTATATTTGAAAATATCATCACTCTACATATATGGTCAAACAAATCATTGATGTGGGGAAAATAATATCTATTTTTATTTGTCATTTTGTTAAGTCGGCACTAGTCTATACATAGATGTAATGTATAAGTGCTCTGCAAGGGGATCCACTTGGTCTTATATAGTTTTTGTTTACTAGTTTTCGTAATTGAAATTTTAATTCATTAAGTTCTAAAAGGTTCATTCGATAAGGAGCCTTTTAATTAGGTACACCTCCTTGTACTAACTGAATCTTAAAATCCAAATCTCTCTTTGGAAGTAATCCTGAAATTTCTTCGATGAAAACAACTGAGATATCTTGTAATGTTGGAATATTATTGATTTTCATCTTATCTTCTTTATCCATGTGTTCATTATTTAATATATGTACACCAAAAACTTCACATCATTTCCTTATAGCCTTTTTCATTTGTAATGTTGAGTTTTGTCTAACATAAACTTTTCTAGGTATCGCTTTGACTGTAATTATTTCTCTTTTATCATTTAAATGTGTAAATGTTTTATCAATAAAATTTTAACTAATTGATGTCTTTCCATCAATTATATCCAAAAGTAGTTATAAACACGAAAGTAATTTTTCATATCCGATAACCAATACTCAGCTTCTTCACCCTTTTCCACTTCTCCATTAAACATGTGAGGTTTTATCTTTTTAAATACTCATAAGATCTCTTCATAAGGTTTATATTTCCTCTTTTTAGGACTATGGTTTCTTTCACTACTTTCACTAGTGTATTGATACTTTCCTTTTTGTAACTTTACTTTTAATCCTCACGAAGATTTACTTTCACTATCAGAAAATTTTAATTTCTTACCTTGCGTTTGTATGATACTATTCCAGAATCAGTTTTATATTCTCTTCCTTTATTCTTTCCTCCATTGTGTATTTTATCTAGGAATATCTTATTTAGTTCCTCCTGAGATATTAATATTTTTTCGTTATCTTCCCTTACAGTTTGTAATTTAGGTTTTAAATCCTTTACAACTTGTATTAGTTCAATTGGTTGATTATTTAGTTCCACATAAATTTTATCTGGATTATTATAATGGGATCCATCGTTAGCGGATGCTTAAACTCCCTCCATTTCCTACGAAATACAATTTTATATTTCTGTACAAAAATAGTTTTAAAAACATGATCAATATTTGTTTTTCATGTTTGCATGCGAGAAAGCCAAACAGACCTAGTGTTTGAAAACTGGCTTTGATACCACATGTAACGTCTCGAAAATTCGTAATAAAAAAAAGGTCTTAACTGTATTTATAAAGGATAAGTGAAAACATACAATATTTAACTTGTGTATAGTGTTATAATCATTTGACCATAAATGAATTATTACAACATCATACTCATCATGACACAACTACTATGTGACCTACTGTTTCAACTATACTATTTTAATTATCGTTAAGTCATGAAAGAAAAACCACATTTACGTTTTCATCAGTTATAGTTGTTGTGCTTGATCGTTATGTTTACATGAATGATATTTGTCCCTATTTAGATGCTCGGAATATCAGTTACAGGTCTTACTTAGGTCTTATGTCTAATGCAACTCTTATCTGACTCCTTTGCAGGTAGTTGATGGAGAAGGGACTACAAGAGCCTCACGAAGAGAAGAGCCTAAGCTAAGGGTTTACAAATAATCCTAAGCAAAGGAATAAGAAAAATATAAAAGAAATAAAGATTGTCTGTAACTTATGAAATTGCAAGCATGAAATATAATTTTATGGTATCGACGTAAAATAGAAATTTCTTTGAAACTATATCAATTTGACGTTGGAGTTTGATTTAAATTTGTCAAAAGTACAATCCATGTGATGGCTTTAATGTACCAGTCAGAAAGCATGTGAGTCACATAGAATGAACCCTAAGGGTTTTAGTGTTTCCATGAATTTCGTTATGGCTATGTTGTTTCATTCTTGGTTATGCACCTTGGTGAAGAGGAGAGGGTTTGAGCCAAGCTCTTGTCCTTGGCCTTCATCTTTCAGGCTATCGGCTTGACACTCTCAACTCTGTGAAATTGCATCAGAATTGTTGTGTACAGTTGACTCATTGTATGAAAAAATACTTGTCCAGTCTTTGTAATCTTGGAGGATTGTCTTCTCTAAGTTGTTTTCTTAGTTGGCTGTGGTTTAAGACGATGGAGATGTTGGTGATGAATCCCTTACTGATTTAGTATCCTTTTAAAATGTTACAGGGTAAGTTCAGCCATTTATTTGCATTATCATTTTTCCATGAAAATACATTACGATCTTTGGTTGAACTTTGTGTGTTTTTAATATGCAGGAGGTCTCAGATTGGGTTATTTCTCTTCGAATTCTTTTTTGCATAGTTGTCATGTTGTGGAGTCTTGACTCTGGTAATACCCATAACCTTGCTTCCCATGGCTCTGGCTTGTGTTCGCGCTCTCCTGGCATGGACTTATTCCTGTGTTTCCTTTCCTTTAAAGAAACAATGGTAACCTTCTTTCGTTCTTCCCTTGGGTAATGTCGTGGTGTGAAAAGAGTGAAATGTGTTTTTCTTATCTCTTCTATGACATAGTCCTTGATTTATAAAGAGTTTTTGAGTAGTCATTTTGATTGTCGCTCCGATACTTGTAAATGTGTTGTTTTATAAAACTACTGTAAGGGTTTGATTGTTCAAAAATAGAGTCTCCTAAACTTTATAATTTGCATAGACCTTCAGTTTAGATGTTGTCTTGAGTTTAACACCATAATTTTTGTTTAAATATTTTTAAGTCCTAGAAGGCCATTTCTAATTTTCAGCACTTATGATTTCTATATTAGTTTGGAAATTGTATCGTTAGAGCAGTGAGGCCATTGCTCTATTTTAGGTTATAATATAATAATTTTTTTTACAAAGATAAATGCTTTGTTAAGAAAATAATGGGATGTAATCGTTTAGCACCGTAAGGTGGGTTGTGTTGAGAAATGGATTAACAATTTCATAGTTTGAAATAAATTGTTTGGCTTCTTGTCGACAGACCCATCCCTATGGGACTTGAACTTGAAGTCAAATAAATTAAAGAGTTGGAGGTTTTATTAGAATGAACTAGTTTTTAATTCTTGTTTAGAATAAATCCCTCGGTAGGTTTTGATATAGAGACCTATTAAATAAAATGATTTAGACATTGTTTTCAAATCTTAGTTTAATGTATTTTCTATTGAAGAATTTGGACCGTGAGGCCATAGGGTTTATATCTTTTGCAATTTTATATGTATATATTTAATATATATACTTAATAAATTTATATATTTGATTTTATAGTTTGGTGTTGATTATAATGAAATTATTTATAGCCTAGGGCTTGTAAAAGAAAATGTTTGAGGAAAAGTTATTGTTTTTGTTAAGAAAATCTAAAAACCCTTCTGAGATAACTAAGGCCTTTATGGTCATGAGAGGTTATAAGTGTAATATCCCCACAATTTGAATTTTTTTTTTTTTATTAGGCTAGTTAACTACTACGTGAACTAGATATTAACTGATCTTCTGCAAAATAAGTTGATCCTTGTTTTTCTACACCCAAGTGTCGTAAGCTATTATTACCATTTCTAGATGTTTTCCCAATATGGTTACTGATGTAATTCTATAATGTGTTTATGCTCCTTGATCTTATTAGATGATTACACTATTCATTAATTATTTCTTATTGTGCATGTGGGTGTGTTTGTTGAGTTATAACGTACTTCCTAATTTTAATAATTGTTCATTGTTTATGGAAGAATCCTGAATTAACTTGTAATTGTGAAGGGGTGGAGTGGTGGGACTTGTATCCCTTATAGGACCACTTGGAGAGGTAATTGGTTTACTTCATGTTTACAAGGTTTACTTAGTTCATGTTGAACTAATGCAACTCCTCTTTATTTTTGTGCAGGTTTGTTAGATGAAGAAGCTCGATACGACTGCTAAAAATTGGCATGCCACCTATGCTAAACTACTCAATTACTTTTGAAGAAAAAAGGACCAAAGTTCTATATTAGCAATTCTTACTACTATTGTTCATGTTTATTGTTTTATGCATAATTGTGGTTTATTAGACCTACGTCTAACTGGTTAACATTATTAATGTGGTTTAAGACTTAATAAACTTTGTTCTTATGCTTAGTATTTATCACATATGTTTGGAATGTTTTTAGGCCTAAAGGTGAAGGGAATAATTCATAAGACTTAGCCATATGGTATTTAAATTTTACATGCCATAAGATATATGTGTAAAGGTCCATTCATGGCATATTCCATATGCCATCAACCTTGGATTATCCTAAGTTAATGATGATAATGATGGGGGTTTCAATGCAAAGGGAATTTCTAATACCAAGTTGCGTTTGGGGTTTTGAAACTGTAGGGATGAGGAAACAATCACGTCGTTTGTGGTGGAGTAAATGCCCCTCAAGATGGGGAGACACAAATTCTATGGTTGGTCTATCATGGATGAAGGATTCATTTGTCTCTATTCTGGTATTCTCTATTTGGCTCTCATGTTTTGTCAATGCATGGAGAATTGGTTCTCTCTGTGCCTTTTCAATGTATGCTCTTTGCTTGGGTTTACAACGTTATAATATTTTTCGTTGTTCAAGTGGAGGATTGGCATACTTCTTATGACCTCTGTTGTTTTATGCAGGTGACAATGCTTCCTTTCACGAGTCATGGTGCCTACCCAGCTGTCAACAAAATACCCTTCATGGGTAAGCCCTGTACAAACAAGCTTGAACTTGTTACCTCTGCATATAGATGTTTATAGAAGAGCTTTGAGCTCGGTGTTTGTAATGGTGAATGATTTGTTTAAGGGTTTGAATATGTAAGGTTCTGTTTTATATTAAAAAGGAATCCAAAGATGCGTATGAAATTATGGTGTTTATGATGTTTGGAGTGTGGTGCCTTCGAGCCATGATTGTCACGAGTCAACTCTGTAATTTATTTTGGGTTGGTAGTCAAACGTATGAGTTTGATGGTTAATGCAATATTATGCATTAAGTTTTAATTATGGGTCATAAATTATGGCAACATCATTGCTTCCAATGGTGACTTTATCCCATCGTGACTATGTAGTTTTATTTGTAAATTATAGTAGTTATAATTGTATGCATTCCTAGCTGGGGTTTATTCATTCGTACTGTCACAAGATTGGCAAGGCCGTGAACCTATGTATTTTGTTGTTTGTACTTAAACTCTTATTGTGGTTTTTAAATGGGGGTTTTGTATATTTGGTTTAAAATGATTTAGTGTAGCTTATAGCAGTGCCATTGCTGGAAATGGCACCCTTTCCAATTTGTGACTGTATTTTCTTAATGGAAATGTTTACTTTAATGATGATTTATGTTGTAATTTTCTTGTCTGTGATTTAGTATAGATATGGCCATAAGCTTGGCTTACTATGGTAGAAATGTGAATGCCATGGTTGTGATAGTGTATGTAGTGGTTATTTTTACATGGATTATGTTAATGGTTTTTCCTTTACGTCTTGACTGTGAGCCTTGAATATGATTACAACATGTATATTTTGTTTATATTATTGTGTGAAATGTTATAAATTTTTGCAGCATAGTAAGTTTTTGACAATCAAATCCTACAATATTCGATTCCTATCATGGTTTGAAAAAACCTCTCTCTTTAATGACAAGAACCCACAGGATTCGATCCCAGGCTGCATGGGTTTATGGTTTAAAACTGTGTGTGTGGATTTTGTTTTAGCATAAGTTCCAATAGGATTCGATCCCAAGACTTTTAAATGTATGCATTATTTCAATAAATAAATTTGTTTTAGGTTTATGTTTGATTCTTATGTTGATGGTATATATTATGGTTGTGATTTATGATAAAATTGTGCTTACATACCTTAGAGGTCTCGATAGCATGGCATTCGATGTAGTTAAAATTATAAAATGGAAATTATTTATTTAGAGTTGGTTTAAGATATTTGGTATATTTTCAAAATAGATTGACTCTATTTAACTTAGTTTTTGTTTTTATGTAAGAATTTTTAGCGATAATGTTTAGGTTATAATTATATACAAGCGTGCTGGCAATATGAAATTTTCCAATAGAGAGAAGATATACATTTTAGTTTGTAAATAGTTTGTTGGTTTGTAAATTCTATGAGTTAGAGTTATGTTTTAAAATTGAAATAATTAACAGGAAATCTAACTCACTTAAAAATACAGACTCTATTCAGAGAATTACCTCTTTGAAGTCTGAAACCAACTTGCAATTGATGAAATAAAATGCAGAAAAAATCAGAAACCAAACCCTTCTATAGTTAGCACTAAAGTTGATTGTGTATCATTATATATATGAATAAGATATATTTTCCCAACTAAAATAATATTGTTGAATGGATAAAATACCCTAGGTATAGTAGACACATACTAATTCTCCATTCACAATTTAAAACTCATTTAATAAGAAAAATTATGTAACTTGCAAGGGAAAAATCAATAACCTCATGCTTGCAAGTGGAAGTTATTTTAATGGTTGAAGATACTGCACATTCAAATACCCAACATTAAAAAATTCATAGACAGATTTGACCTTTGTTCAGATAACCAAATAAATTGTGAACTACCATGTTCCACCTAATCATGACCCAGAACCATTCTTGGTTTCAATCTAGATCCCTCCGAGCTGGTTCCAGCATGAAAGTAGCTTAGATCTCCTCAGGTAAGGCTTCCATATGTTGGATATTAGGTTTTGTATCGGTTTAATTTTTCCTCTTAGGAAAAATGTTCTCCAAGAACTCTCTTGAAAGTAATCAAGCAGAATTATGGAATGATCCAAAGATATATAGATCCCCAAGCCTCTCTTTGGCTTGGGTCTTTATAGACATAATTATCATGAAAATGGGAAGTGAAATCAAGAATACTTTGATTTCTCGAAGTAACCCATTTTATTTAATTTAGGTAATTTTAATATTTAACTTAAGAAATTTTGACTAGCTCCTACTTTGACTCTTGTAGGTATTTTAATATTTAATTTATCATTAGTAATAATAATAAAATGTGGATCACTTTTTCATTACTTATAGTTAGAAGTATTATTACTATGCTTATTATTTTATACATATCATGTATAAATTATATATTTATATATACCATTTGTTAAAATTTAACTTTAGGTATCAAATAGCATGATCCCTGATCATTTGGCATTTTTCTTTTATCTTAGGCACTTTCTTTAATAAGGCTTTCAGGGATGGGTTAGGTCAACTAGGTTAGGAAACTCTAAAACTCCTTGCATGTTGGATTCCCTCATATAACATGGTAGTTCTTCACTACTTTGATGAGATACAGAAATTCAAAATTTCATTTAATAATTTAAAATAAGTAAGATGAGATCAATGTTTTATCAGAGTTGTTTTCACTCAACATATTAATTTTCTAGTAACTCCTAGTGCGTATCCACAACTCATACTCAACACTAAAAAACATAGAGTTACAAACTTAGTGCAATTCTAGAGCTCTTCGCTCAACACTAATGCTACGATGTATTTGTAGGATACACCTAGGGATACAATAGCAAAGGATCTGATGTTTTAGAGCTTATGCTCAACATCAAATTGGAAGGCTTCAGGGCTTATGCCCAACACTTCCAATTTTATCTTTGCATGTTCTTTGGAGATTCATGTTTAACACAAATGTCTCGTAACTCATGTGTTACAGAGCTTCTCTCTCAACAAAAATATAAATACTCATATGCTCCAGAGCTTCTCGCTCAACACAAGACATCAAATACCCATGTGCTCGAGAGCTCCTTGGTCAATGTAAAACATCTCATCAACTATGTGCTTCAGGAT
>LPNX010475482.1:1048590-1074400 GCA_001517045.1 Pseudotsuga menziesii
TAAGCAATGGGGATTATTCCCATAAGCGTCTTGAGGGTTTGAACCCTTGTTCTAAACAACTTTTCATAAAAAGGGTCTTTAATATACACTATAAATATGGAACTAGAATTTTAATATATATTTGTTTAATACTATGACATTTTATTATACGTATTTAGATATAATACTTTTAAAAAAACTTTGTAGGTTAACACAATTTTCTATAGGAGTTTTGGGTGATTCCATGAAGATGGATAACACTTTTTGGCCAAATTTGGCGATGAAAACCTGATTTTTTACTCATGTGCTAGATAGAAGCCCTCAAAACGCATATATGCCATGTGAATTTTGACTTGCAGTAAAAAAACAAATTGTAGAATATTATGTTGGCTTCATAGGGATATTTTTTTTAAAATATTCCAATGTTATTTAATGTGTGAATTTTTGCATTTAATGAACTGTGTGACCTTAAAAATTTGAAGAAGCTAATAAGTGGCTCGTGTCCACGTAGAGTAATTCAATCTTGCATTAATAAATTTAAAAAAATATATATATGAGAATGATCTACATAAAATGCAGTATAATGTGCATATTTTTTTGTTAATTTTTTTCGCGTTATACAATTATTTATTATTTTTTGAAAGTGACCACATTCGATTTCAGCATCGTTTTAAACACATATTTGTCCATGTAAAGCAATTTTTTCTATTTTTTCAAAAATTGAAAAACCAAAGATACCCTTTTGAAGAGGACACGTCGATATGTGATGTATGCATTTTTAAGAATTTTTTGGCTGTGTATTTTTAACTCTGCGGATTTTTCTTTGAGCTGCTTTGAAGTTGCAGTGTGGTTTTCTAAGTATAAGTTTTAGAAGTAATTAAAAAATAAATTTCATATGAATTCCAAAATGCATGTATGATACCTCAATGGATAGAAGATTCATTGGTGAATTTATCGGTATCAACTCCGCTCAGTTATGTGCTAGGAATGGCAGGGTGTACACCTCTGCAAGGCACATAAAATTTTTCATTTGTTTGAATGTGAGCTAAGTCTATTTTCTTAAGCCCTCGACCGAGGTATTTAAATACCTCGGTCGAGGTATTTAAATACCTCGGTCGAGGTCTTAGTCATGTAAACTCCTTCGGAGCAAAATCCCGAGAGTGAATTCAAACATTAATGACACTCCAACTACACACCCAACCATATTTCCCACCCGATTTTTTGANAAAGCCCTCGAACGAGGGTTTAACAAACCCTCAGTCGAGGTTTCGTTAAGACCTCGACCAAGGTATGATCTCGGTAGAGGTCTTAGTCATGTAAACTCCTTCGGAGCAAAATCCCGAGAGTGAATTCAAACATTAATGACACTCCAACTACACACCCAACCATATTTCCCACCCGATTTTTTGATGAAACTCTATATAAACATAATTCATACTAACCTAACTGTATCCTTCAAAATTGGCTAATTTCTTTGAAAAAATGTTTGTTTTGTAATACAAATTTAGCATTGTAGATTGTTTTGCAGGTATCAATTTGGATTGTTGATCAATCACAATGGGAAGCAACCAACATCGAACAAGAAGAAATGAAAGAAATCAAAACAAAATTGAAGAGAAAAGAGGGAAGAAACCAACCTCGACCGAGGTCCATACCTCGACCGAGGTATTTATTAACCCTCGGTCGAGGTTTTAATACCTCGACCGAGGGTTAAGAAATACCTCAGTCGAGGGCTGAAAAAAACCTCGGTCGAGGGCTTGATAAAACTTTGGTCGAGGGCTTGTTAAACCCTCCACCGAGGTGCGTTTTTCTGTTTTTGCCGAAATGCGCTTGCCAAAAAGTGTTACTCAGGTCCGCGGATTCACCCTTTTGGATTGAGTTTTTTTAATTCTAGTTTGGTTTTAGTGAAGAACTTAGACTATTAATAAAGGATTGTACTACTAGATATTCTTTTGGTTGTAACCCTATTTTTAAATCTTAGATAGAGTACTGTAAATTGACTAATTATCTAGCATCTATTAACAATAAGAGTTCTTTCGATTCAATGATTTTGTTTAGTAATGAATATAGAAAATCTAAGGATAAAATTGAGATGAGACTTCTTAGGAAATTGATACTATAAACCTAGAAAAATAAATCTTCCTAACTTATTTCACGAGAGTGATGATTACATAATTCATAAGATTCCATATCAATCCTAAACCTGAAATAAATTATGAAATAATTTTACAGATAAATAACAAACAACTTAGAACTTGGATAGTTTGCAAAAGGGGCACAAGCACGCAAAGGGGACAGTTCTTGCCAACCATCTCCTTAAAGAATCCAATATCACTTGCTTTAGGACCCCCGAGCTTGTTGATTGAACCACTAGGATGAAGATGTTGTGAAACAACCCACGCAAAAAACTCTGCAACTTACCACTCAATAGTAGTCTTAACTCTCAGCAATTTCACTTTAGCTATCCCCTCATCGATTTTCATGTGTTCCTGAAATTTTAGTTTGCAGGAGACACAAGGTTCATTCACTTGGAAATAGAATGTAGTGAGCCTCTTGCTCAATTTGATGGTATTTATAAGATTTCCTAGGTCTTTGGGTCATTGTTGAAATTAAATGAGCCACCTGCTCAGTTCCTCTTCTCAGAAAAGATGACAACAATTTTAGGGGCTTTTCTTCGTGCAACAACTAGAAATCGAAATGCTAGTGTTTCCGCTTGTCATTTAGCCTTCTATAGTTGCTCATTCCTCCTAGTTGGCCAATGAACACTCTTTCAATACTCTCCTTTGGATAGGTGTCTCTCCGTTTAATTATTTGAAATATATAAATATTCAATTAGTCATCTTTGACCAGCTTGGTCATAAAAACTTTACAATAATTTTTAACATAATGTTTTTCTCAAATATATAAAAATATTTATTTTTCAGTTCTAGATGAGTTACGACTTATACAAGTAACCATTCAATTCATTAAAAATGTGTATACATACATATTTTTAAGATATTTTATAGAAGCTTGAAGCATGCGTTGCTTGTAAGGTGGCCAATAGCTTTCTATAATGCAAGTTCATTGTGAAACATGGAGTCCTCCCATAATATCAATCCATTTCCCTTTGATAGACATCGCTTCCCTATGTTTTCTTTTAACATTTTTTTTCAATATTTGTTGCTGGAATTTGCTCGATGCTATTTTCGTTCATTGACATAGATTTATCTTACTAGTTTTCGTGAGTTTCATGTTCATTAGGAGATCTCCTTGATGATGCTTCTTCCAATATCTATTACAAGTTTTGTGATGTTGTATTCTTACTAGCGAAGAATTAAGCAATCTCTCCCAAATGAATTTTGAAAAAATAGGACTATGATCTTGTCAATTTGGAATGTTTGTGATTTCATCGTTTTATTTAGTTTTTTTTTTCATTTTGATCTTTAATGATTTATGTTTTTTAATTTTAAAAAAAATTAAAGTGTATTTTGTTTTATAAAGTTATTTTAGCTTTTTTTTAATGATGTCTAAATTCTTATAATTTTATTTAAATAATTTTCTTCTTCTTTAAAGGCCGAGGTCCCTAAATTGTTATCCACTTCATTTGAATTATTTTAAATGTAACCTTGATGGTGATTTCAATCCACTTAAAAAAATAAAGTAATGATGTAGTAATACTATACCATACATAAAATAAAGTAAAAATTATTAAACAAAATCCTAATTGTGGGAGCCACTTTTTAACCATTAAATTTATTGAATATGTAGCATACATATTTTAAAGATATTTTTATGGAATACATTACGTGATACTACACAAAGCATAGAAGGAGGTTTAACTTATAAGGTGGCTAATCCTTTTTCTAACATGCAAAATTTTAAAGATATTTTATCGAATACATTACATGACTACTAAAAGTATAGAGGGAGGTGTTACTTATAAGGTGGCTAATCTTTTTCTAACATGCAAATTCATTACGCAACATGAAGTCCTTCCATGTTGTCACTTAATTTTCTTCAAATGGATATTTCTTTAATATGTATTAGTTTAAAAAAATATGGATATTTCTTTAATATGTTTTAGTTTAAAAAAATATGTTCATGTTTGGTGTCGAATGGTTCTATTATTGGTAAAATAGTAAAATATAAAATTAGTTTAGATATATTTTAAAATTATTTATAGATATTATGTATAAATGAAAAAAATTTAGTTTAATGCTTTTAAAATTAAATTATGGATGCAATTTGTAGGTTCTTGTTATAGCCTTGGTGAAGGTAATGTGAAAATTTTCAATAGAACATCCCCATTTATTGTGAATGATTCACAAAATCCTTAATATTCAAATAGTGTTGTAGTGATGTCCCAAGTCTGGTGTATAGACATGTACAATCTTCAATTGTGTAAATTATATTCAAATTTTGAAACTTGAATTAATTTACACAATGACTTATCGGACTAGGCAAATAAGGGGTTTCTTCTGGAAAATTTTGTAGGAAAAATGACTGATCAACATGTAGGAACCAAAGTAAATTAGACATGGAATTATGTGTCTCATAGCACATTTAGATCTGGTGCCATTTAGATTTCAGGATCCTCTCTACGGAAACCTACTACCATGCTTCTGGGCAGCCAAACCGTGAAACTAAGGAGGGTAGTTCGGTTTTTTTTAACCATGGGATTCTGGAAACTTGCAAAGGGTTTTTTTATCCTTAATATAGCATAACTAAATTTTTGATATAGTTTTCAGAGATGTTGGAAGGTTGTAAGAATTTTTGGATGAATTTTGGGTTTTACGACACTTTTGGTCAAGGTAAACCCTGTGCAGAGGAGGATCCCAAAGGTGGTACGACCCTAACCAAAAATGGTTATGGAGTTGGATATAGGAAGGTGGTCTTGTTAGTGATCCATAAGAAGTGACAGAGCTCATATTGAGTTAACAAAAATGGTTTTACATCAGTTTTACCAAAAGTAGTTATTAAAAGCTAGTAATTAGCTAGGGTCTAAGAAGAATAGTTAAATCATCTCAAATACATTTCTGTAAAACATCAGAACTATAGCAGAGGTAAATATCAGTTCATTGAATATGTAAAATCCATTCAATCACTTCCCCAACCTGGGATATTCCTTATAGCACTCACTTTTATTAAATTTCCCCCATACATTGTTAAAATAGGCCTTTTAGGAAAAACTGAAGGCAAGAATATTTATGCGAAGAGATGTTTCAACTTGAAACATGTAATTTGCAGAATATTATGAACCCACTGAATGGAAATTACATCATGTACTGACCATTACAATTATTTTCCAAAAATAAGGGGCAGGAGGCCCAAATCATGACTAACAAGGGGTTGTCAGCATAGGGGAAGAAAGGGCTTCACTAGAGCTCAACCTGAACTTGATGGACACTGAAAATAAATCTTATTATCCTTCAATCTCTTCAATATAGTGCTCCATAACTGCAACAGAAGAGAAGAGAATGGAAGAAGAGGGGAATGGAAAGCTAGGGCTCATCTCCCAGTAGTACAGGCACAACAGTCAGAAGTAATGCTCACATAAGCATAGTTTATCACACATAACAACCAAACTGAAGCAATGTGGTTGAATGCACCTTTAATATCCTTTCTAGATGACAATTTTAGCAAATGGAGGTTAATGGTGACTTGTGAGAGCAAGTCAACCCCATGGTTTCCCTAACCCTAGCCACCTAAGCGCCCCCCTTGGAAAATTTGGAAAGTAGGACAATGTGGAATTGTTTCCAAGTCCAAATCATCACTCACATTTATAAACTGCACTGCCAATTTGAGGGGACAATATAGTCCTCCCCTCCTAACTTGTTTCCAAGCCCAAATCATCCCTCAATTTGAGCCCTTAGGAACTTTATCAAGGTGAACACTTTTAATGGTCAAATTGAGTGGACAAGATAGTCCTCCCCTCCTAAATCTGCTTGTCCTTAATCAGAATCACAATAGAGTTTTTCATATTTTTCCACCATGTTTTTTCTGCACCACTCTTATCATAGCCATTTCTCTAATACCACTTCCTTTGCCAATATTTCCATCCTAGTTAAGGTAACTAAGTAGAGTTCTCAGATCCCATTTCCTCCTCTATAAGGACCTAATTTTTTCTTCCACCTTTTGAACTCTATCATCCCTAAGAATGTCTAGATCCCATGGTTTTATCTAGCTCCTTCCACCCATCAGTAAAACCAACAAAATTTGATCATTGTAGAGGATGAAAATGAGGTTATGAAAATCATACCACCATACTAGAAGCTCATCTCTCCCCATGGAAAAATCCACATTTTTAAAGTTCTCCCACCAGACATGGAATTCCTCATCTACTATCTTAGTTATGGTGAAAAAAATAAATATTATGCTACTTGTTCCACCAAACTGACTCAAGTGGAACTTCCATGCATAGCCATGCATGATGAATACATCAAAATGATGTCTCTGATGTTTCTTGTACACATAGAAAGGGAATGGTGAAATTTTCATACCATATGGCTGAACCATTAATTCATCAATGTAATATGTGGGAGCCTCTTTCTCCTCATGTGGAATCAATAGGAAAAATCCCTTCACCCAATTTTCATCCCTACGTGGTCTTGTTGAACTAGAAGTGTAGACTGATTTATAGTAAAACAAACTTATGCAAAATGTGTCCACCAAAGGTGTGGATGTATCAAACCCATCATGGGCTTGTCCAACACAACGGATCTCTTCTAACTCTTCCCTAAAGAGGGGACTCCTTCCATGAGAAAAGTCATCTTTTCTTGGACAATGGCCATGTGCTTGGAACTCATCATCTGCATCCCAAAATTACTTAAGAAAAAGAAAATTAGAATGCACCTCATGTGCATGTGTATGGAATGTATATGGCTACAAATTAATTCTTCGTGGCTTCTCACATTGTTAGAATAATCAACCCATAGTTACCTGCCTTAGACATTATTTTAATTATTTTTGTCTTATTACCTAGTTTCCTAGATTCCATTCTATGCTAGTTGCCTTCTACAAGTACTAGAAGTCAATACATGCTAAAAATGAGTCATGGATCACTTAGAAAACATCCTTGAAACCAAATTTAGCATGTCTTCTTTATTCCAGATCCTCTAAAGCACATATCTTCTTTTTCTGAAAAGCTGCCCTGTTTTATTCTGATTTAAGGAAAAAGGAAAAGCTAGACTAGGTGTAGTTGACTTTTTTTTTCCCACATCATCCTCCTTCCTTTTCTCCAAATAAAAGCATGTATGATATTTTTTCCAACCCTCTTTAGATTTCCCACTTTACTTAGCAAATTCGTGAGCATCTTCATAGATTTGCAAACTGCTTTATGCACCTATGGGGGATTCCACTAGATTTAGTAAGCCAACTTTTTTACTATTTCGAATGGCATATGTATGCATTATATTCTATCATGTAATGATATATTACAGTAGCCTATTACTTCACAAGGTTGGCTATTGTACACTTATTGAATACAGATCGGTGTTATGCTCCAATTTCAGTCTCCTTTGGTGTGAATTTTGCATGTTTAATTAGCAATTTTGTGAGTGAAATTGTTCTATCTCTTGGGTTAAATTTCCACACACATGTTAGGACAATTCCATTCACACTAAAGGATTTATTGCATAAATTAAACTCTTTACCTCCCACAGTCTTCACTCCCAAGGTGTCTCTATCCACCCAATCAATGGATGAACAAGGAATTTTGTTTTCTGATCCATATCGAATGCAATCATCCATGTCCTCTAGATCATATTATACCATCCATAAGGGGTTGTCAGAATGTGTCTCTTCTTGAGCATATCTTTCAGACAACCCTTCACCGATGCAAGCAATTCTAGTACATCTTTTATCCTCTATTTCTGTGATATTTTAAGTTACCCAATACCTGAATAGATGATGATATTTTCTTGTTGATTCACTTGAAATTTCCTCAGCCATATTTCTCATAGATAAGAAATCCTTTATGCCATTCTACATACCAACAGTTGCTTGGCCAAAATAATCTTCATCAGGTATCTTTACAAACACTTGCAAATGTGCTCCTCCCTCATGGTTGTCCTTCACATGAGGTCCCTCCATTATACCCAAAACATTTTCTTCCATGAAACATGAAAGGTGTGACACCTTCAAATCATTTTGAAGTTGACATATCTGCAAATTTGACTCTTTAAGGGATATATGTGTGCTCTTCAATAAGTCATTAGTGATATCTAGCTTATTAGTGAGCCTTTCTACTTATTCTTCTTCCTTCTTGACTACATAGTGATACATTTTAGCCATTAGGAGGACATGATATTTGTTAGACAGTAGGTTCATATAGCTCTCCTTCATCTTGTCCATGCCTTATGTCAGTTCTCTACACTCCTCCAGTAAGGCGTCTCCTTCAATTTCTCCTCCAGAATATTTCCAACAATATTTGGCCACCAATGCATTGATGTGAACAAGCTTTTTCAAGGCTTCCTTAAGATTTTATCTATTCTCCTTATGTGGTCCACTCAAATGATGTGGCTCACAAAGAATATCCTGCACCAAGGTATCTTCCTCTAACATCTGACATATAATACTACTTTTCCTATGGCATGGATCCACAACACAAAACTCATTCTCATCATGCATGTTAGCCTTTGAATTTTTTGCAAAATCACTTCCATGGTGTGAAGTGGAGGGTATCTCTGAAGGCTGGAATGACATGTGATCTATAAAAAAATCATAAATCATATCAGACCTTGTAATTTTAGCTTCATTATGCTGCAAGAGAGTCCAAATTCTGAATTGTGCTCATTTCTCTGCATCAGATTTTTCTCCTTCAATTTTCCTAGTTCACACCTGACTGGTGGGGGTCTGTCTTCCAATTCATTGGGAAGTTCATATAATGTATTTATATATTATATGTGTTATTATTTTATATCTAATAAAAAATATCCCTCATCACCATTGACAACATCATCCTCCTTTGCAATGGTTTTGTGATCACAAACAGAAAAACTAGGAGTAATTTAATCTCCCTTACAACTGTCCTTCATCTTGTAGCCCTGAGATGCAAGTGAAGACTTTTTATCCTTTCAGGGGTAATATAGTTTTAGGTGTACATGGATTCTACAAAAATAATATATTTTCCCATCCATGTTCTTCATCTTCCCATATTTATGTCCAGATACTTTGGTGGCCTACTCCTCCACCAAATTTCCTGGTTTAGACCTGAGTGGTGTGGCCTTGTTTTCTTCCTCATTCTATGGCTCGGGAGGTGGATGTAAATATGATTTGTGTACCTATTTTGGATCTGATCCAAAATATATCTCACCAACAATACATGAGCCAAATCCTTGAGAAGTGACCTGGATATCACCCACCTAAAAACTTGAAGTGCCTTCATCTTCAACTCCTTCACCTATACAACCACCTTCTCGTGATTTGCACTTCACCTCATAGATATTTTCTTTTGCTTGATCACTTGAATAACTAAGTGAACAATATCATTTTTTCACAATTGAGAATGGATTTGGGACCTCATACTCCTCTTCATCCTTCCTATCCATATGGTTTGGACCAACATGCCCTTCTTCTTTTCCACATCAATACTTCCATTAGAAGCACTACATGTTTCTTCCTCTAGAATTTTTATGACCTTCTCCTTTGAAGGGTGGTTTGTCAATGGCTCTTTATTTTCCAATAAATTTGATGACAATTTACTCTCTGGAATAGTACTGCTTTCATCACTTTTTAAATATATCCCAGAAGAACACCCAAACAATCTCATAATTCCTAGACCAACAGAGGTCTTTGTTGCATCTTCTCTTTTGGATTCTCTTTATTCTTCCTTACTCAAATAGATGGAACAAATTTGTTCCTCTACGGATGATTTTCTGCCACTGAAAGAATTTTCATCCACATCCTTGGGATCAAATACAAATATGAAATAAAAATATTTTTTGAAAGGAATGAATTTACAAATATTTTCCCCCAATGCAAGATACTCTTTGTAGTGGTGGGGCAAGTTTTCACTGGCATCTATCATATTTGCTAAATCCTTCTTTGGATTAGCCATTGGCAGTTCAACCATTCTATATTCATACTCCTCATTTTCATAAAAGTAAACATCATGGTCTCTTGATATTTGCAATACATCATTAATATAGATAACCTCTTCTTCTTCAATCATTGGTAGCAACCTCATGGTTACAATTTTGACTTACTGATCTACAATGTTAGTCAACAAAGAGCCTTCTTTCCACAGTAGTGAAGGAAAGTGCTCTGATACTAATGTGATGTCCCAAGTATGGTGTAAATCCATAAACACTCTTCAATTCTATAAATTATATTAAAATTTTGAAACTTTAATTAATTTACACAATGACTTCTCGGACTTGGCAAATAAGGGGTTCCTCTAGGAAATTTTGCAGGAAAAAGGAGTGAGCAGAGGGAATAAACCAAATAAAATCAGACATGGAATTCTCTCTTCCCTATAAAATTTATATCTTTTTCTATTTAGGGTTCATAATCCGCTCCGTCGAAACCTGCGACCATGCTTCTAGGCAGCCAAATCGTGAAACTAAGGAGGGTAGCTCGGTCTATTTTAACCAGGAGCTTCTGTAAAATTTCAGAGGGTTGTTCCAGCCTTAATATAGCATAAATAAAAATTTTATACCATTTTTAGAGATGTCGGAAGGTTTTGAGAAGTTTTGGATGAATTCAGGGTTTTATGACACTTTTGGCCAAGGAAAACCCAGCGCAGAGGCAGATCCCAAAAGGTAGTACAACCCTAATGAGAAATTATTTGGGAATTGGATATGGGAATTTGGGCCTATTAGTGACCCATGGAAACTTACAGAGCTCATATTTAGTTAACAAAAATGGTTTTACATCAGTTTGCAAAACCAGTTATTAAAAGCTCGTAATCTAGCTAGGGTCTAAAAAAATAGTTAAATGATATCAAATGCATTTGGTAAAAAATAATAACTATAAAATAAATAAATATAAGTTCATTTAATATGTAAAATCCATTCAATCACTTCCCCAACCTGACATATTCCTTATAGAACTCATTTTTATTCAACTTCCCCCATACATTGCTAAAATAGGCCTTTTAGGAAAAACTAAAGAGAAGACTCTTTATGGGAAGAGATGTTTATACCTAATACATGTAATTTACAGAATATTATGACCCTATATAACAGAACTTACATTATGGATTGACCATTACAAGGATGCTCCAAAAACAAGGGGCAAGAGGCCCAGATCATGACCATCAAGGGGTTCTGAGCATAGGTGAAGCAAGGGCTTCACTAGAGGTTGACCTGAAATTGATGGAGGCTTAAAATAACTCTTATTATGCTTCAATTTTTGCAATCTAGCATTCCATACCTGTAATGGAAAAGAACAGGATGGAAGGCACAACACTCAGAAGTAATGCTCACATAAGCATAGTTCATCACACATAAAGTCTGAACTAAAGCAATGTGGTCGAATTCACCTTTAATATCCTTTTTGGATGACCTATTTATAAATTGGAGTTCAATGGTGACCTCTGAGAGAAATTCAACCCCATGGTTTCCCTAACCCTAGCCACATAAGCCCCCCCGCTTGGGAAATTTGGAAAGTAGGACCATGTGGAATTGTTTCCAAGTCCAAATTGTAATATGACAGGAAAAAAAAAATTGAAAATTGATCCTTCCTAATAATTTAAATTTAGTCATGTTGATAACATATATTTCATACAGTTGCATTAGATTATAATTATTTTAAGCTCCGTGGAAAGCGCAGCATAGTCCCTGCATTCTGAGGGATGGTCTTCAGAGGTATATTACTATTTACTTAGCCTCGGCTAAAGCTCTTAGTTTTATTTAACAGGTTTGCAGAAAGGATTTCATCAATGGTGTAAACGCAATGACCTAAACTGGTATTAATACTAAAATCAGGTATGACCCCTTTATTATGAGGAAGCCCTATCAAGTAGCCAATTTTTTTTGTGTTACCCTATACTAGGAATTGTGACTAAACTTATCAATTAACGTACTCATGGTGAGGATTTTCCCTTTGAATTTATCATATTGTTAATTGCATTATATTCCTATGTTTAAGAAATAACTGATTTGACTAATATAGATATACATTTGTAATTATGTTCTTCTTTATTTAGGATGTTAGTATCACACTGTTATTTCTGACCCTTAGGGAGATATTTTACTACATACCTCCTTCATTTACAATTCAAGGTTCTTACCTTACATAGAAAATCTTACCATGAATACGTTTAGTCAGAGAATAAACATGAATTACTAAGATTAGCGAATAACCCCATGTTTGTAGGACATGATTTTTAAATCCCAGTACCTCACTCCTGAAGAGTCTTCACTCTTGCAGATTCCTCCAAGGTTTTAACTTAAGTCAAAACCATAACACAAATGAGGTCAAGGTTACCCAACTATCTGATTATGGAGTTTGCTTGCTGTAAGGTCATGCATTGAAATCGAAGACAACAATATTTCTTGGTAAGGGTAAGTACAGGCTTGGGTTCTGTGAATAGCTCTCCCTCGTATTGTCGGCCTGTCCAGCGATAAAGATGCATTCATTGTTCTTTAGTATCCTTGGCATTGATCATAAAGAGATGGGATTGGGTGTTGAATTTCTTGGTAAATCTCATTTTGACGTATGTTTTTCAGCTCTGCTAGCTCCAGTTCTTATAGTTCTTTGGTTGCTTAATAGGTAAACAAAACCCATGCATGGATTTCCTTCATGGTTTCCTTTTTATTTTATAGGGTTTGTAGCCGCCTATCAACATGTATTGACCATACTCTAATGCATTAACAGGTACAACAAAGTCTTCGATATGGGCACTAGTCTACTCGGCTTTTTGGTAAGTAGTAATCCGATTTGAGCACAATCACTTCATGGATTGAAGGAAACTAGAGTGGGAAATGGTCCTTTTGTTGAGGTCTGTCGAAGAGGTCATGTCCTTCTATTTTACAATAATGACTGGTACAATTCTCACAATGTAAAATGGCATTGGGTGTTTCCCGCCCATGCCCTTGCATGAACTGTAAAAGACTTTGTCTAAGAATTATACTGTAGGTTATTATTTATTATTTTCTTCTACATACCAAGTTATAGTCCCATGTAAATTGCACCTTCGTATTGAAGTATTCCAAAAATATTTCTTTACTGTTTGGTTGATAAAAAAAAGGTTTTTAGCTTGCAACTATTTTCTCTAATTTAAAGGCGTTACGTTCGCTTGCTTTTCTGTCACAAAGTATACTATTTCCAAATTTACTCTGGAGATATTATCATTTATTTGATTTTACTATCACAAAGTAGAGGGTTGCAAAATTATCTTGAGAGTGTTAATGCTTATTTACATTGTTTTCATTGTAATTACTGTTGCTGCAATAAATGTTAATGTCATCCATTAACGTTTTCGTGGGAGGGGAAAATACCAGGTGATATAAAATATAAACGTTGATAGGAATGGTGATCGAAGTGTCTAGGGTCCTTGATTCCTCTGAAGTACCGCTAATCCCCAATGCTCCTTAGAGAGGATAGTGTGTATCCCCAGTTTACCAATTAGGTGTTGAGGCTTATGGATTCAATCGAATGGGTATTAATATTCATTGACAAAAGTACTTATTTATTTATTCCCTTTTTCCTTTCTTTTACCTTTCCTCCTCTTGTAGCAAGTTCACATTTCTAGCAACCAGAATAGAGTCCACAAATAATTGTGTCACCTCGGTAGGCAATTACCAAGCAATTTTAAACATGACCTGCGTGAAGGATTGGATGGGTTATTACTTAGGATGAGAGTAAGGTTGAATAACCCAATACCCAACAAAAGAGTTTCTCCAATTTTAAACTAAAGCCAAAATGAATTGGGAATTCCCCAAGCCATACACAGTTGCTAAAAGAAATGAGGGATCGACCACACACCTCCTACAGGTAATGTTAATTTGTTTCCTTGGTGGTTTGATGGTCTTGGGATCCATCCCCATCAATATGTGTTTGTTATGATATGTATTGTGGTGGCTTGGCACGTTGAAATGATATGGTTGTTGGTTGATGTGCATCATCTCCACCCATATTCATTGGCTTTGTTGTGTTGGATCATGACTTGTAGTGTTGCAACCATTGTATTGGACCACAACCTATGACTTGGATCTATTCGTTGGTTGCATTGGTGCGATGTCCTGCTTGTTCTTGTGGTTGGTTGACTCGTTATTTATTGTGTAGGAAATGAGGGCTCGACCACGCACCTCCTACAGGTAACCCCAGGATCCCTTGTGCATAAATCTATGATAAACAATGATTTTGTTTTTGATAGTAGTGGATGGTTGTTCTAAACCAGGACTGTAAGTTCCTAAGGCTCATCCAGTGTTGAAGTTATTGCCCTTGAATCTGGAACAAAGAATCCTGAAAGGGTTTTTTTAATAAAAGCGTTAATATCCTCTAGATATGGAACTTAGCATCTAAGGATGAGTGGTTCGGTATACAATACTGAATTCTAAAATGAAGCAAAGCATTCGGTAGCACCAGGTAGGGTAGTTGCTTATTGCGAACAAATCCGGAGTAATCTTTTAGCATTAGTCGAAATGTTTATACTGATGAATAACCACTAAGTTTTGTAAGTGCACAGTAGTGTATTCTTCAATTGTCTCCTGGGTTTCCATGGAAATAGCACACCGTGTACAAACATAATAACCATATCTAATAAGAAATCTCCCTTCTACCTGTAACAAAGAACTAGGTCTTATACTCAAGGTAAGGATTTAATTTATTATGGCTGGATTTTAAAAACTAGAATCATATTGTCTGAAACATGGACAATTTGTTTGCATGATTATAATACTTTATTTATTCAAAGTGTTCTAGTCTCGAACCCCCAACCAGGACCTTTAATACAAACACTGCATACAATAAATATTTTATACTAACAAGGTTGTACTATAAATCTACCTACATTCATTAAAAAATATGCTATACTGAACTGTATAAAGGAGCATGACCATATAAACTGGGTCCTTCATTTGAGTGCTATGTGTTTAATTGACTGAATACTTGTAGTGTAAGGATTCCTACGAACTAGTTTACAACAAAAATGGTTCACCATTCAAAATAAATAACAACAAAAATCTATATAAAAACCTGCAATTGTGAAGTCTAGAATGTAGTGGGAACAACCACGTTCCTCCCAATCGTAGACTAGGTTTAGATCTCTTGCTTCCTAGTCACCCCCAATCCAAATAATGCATGCCAACAGAAGGGCTAACTAACCACATCTTCAGTTTTTAGATCTTGTTCACACAGTCTTTCCTAACACCATGTGCTCACATAGCAAGAGTTCATGTGTTCAGCATACTAAGCAGTGTCCTCCCTCCCCCATATGCTTCCTTTTTATTCCATTTTTTCGTAGGTCTTTTCCTATTAGCAGTTGATTCCTCATAGAATTCATGGAGATAATAAATCCATGATTTCCAGGGGGTGTCCAATGCCATAAAAGCACCTCTGACACTAGTTTCAGTTTCCTTGAAGTTATCCCTGACTTGTCCCTTACTGTTTCATGCATGTTTCCTCATTTAACCTGGTTGTTTCCACTTTATTCTTTCAAAGTTTAACCCTAAGGTTTTTATTACATCAGTCCTTATAGGACTCCTTGGAATATTTTTCCATCTGCCATATTTATTAAAAAATTAAAACAAATAAAAATATTCATTAACAGTCTATATTTTTGGGGATGTTACATCCTCGCCCGCTTATTTTGAACATTGTCCTTAGTGTTCAGTTTTCTTCCATCAGCCCTCGGAACAAGCTAGGATACTTTATTCACATTTCTTCTTCTAGCGCCCGAGTTGTCTCCTCAGGACTAAATTGCTTCCATTGCACCTTTACCTGAGCAATGACTCGGTTCTGAAGTACTGCTTCTTCCTTATCTAGAATGCGTAAAGGTTCCACTTGAAATTATCCTTCTTCTTCCACCTGGACCACATTCCAATCAATAATCTGAGAGGACTCATGTATATACTTCTTTAATAATGAAACATGAAAAACATTATGAATATTTAAATGAACTGGTAGTGCTACTTTATATGCTATGGGTCCGATTCTTTCTAGGACTTGGAAAGGACCACAGAATATTAGAGCTATTTTTTTGCAGCTTCCCAGTTTTAGGGAACACTTTTTGGGCTTGACCCGCAGATATACATGGTCACCAACAAAAAAATATTTATGTTCTCTCTTTAAGTCTGCATAGCTCTTTTGATGATCTTGAGCCACGTTCAAATTTTTTGCACCTGATGAACTGTTCGTTCCATCTCTTGTAACATATCGGGTCCAATTAGTATACGGTCCACAAGGATATCCCAACTGATTGGGGTATTGCACTTTTTCCCATACAGTATCTGAAATGGACTCATTTTAGTTGAGGCCTGGTAACCACTGTTATAAGCGAACTCCACCAAATGTAAATAGTCCTCCCACATAGTGGGTCTTTTCATAACATACATCCTTAACATGTTTTCAATGATCTGGTTGGTACGTTCTGTTTTCCCATCCATTTCTAGATGGTAAATGGTGCTGAAATTAATCCTGGTTTCTAAACCCGTAAATAAAGATTTCCATAAATTTGATCTGAATTTTACATCCCTATGAGAGATTACAATGTTGGGCACTCCATGCAATCGAAATATTTCTTTTAAAAATATACCCGCAATATCTGTTGCTTTATGTGTTGATTTCACCGGAATGAAATGTGTAGAATTGCTTAACTTGTCAACTACTACCATGATGGAATCATGTTGTTTCTGTGTTCTAGGTAAACCAGTGATGAAGTCTAGTGATATGATCTCCCATTTCCACTAAGGAACTGGTAAAGGCTGTAATAAACCAGCTAGATGTCTATGTTCTATTTTGACTTGCTGGAACTCTAAGCATTTAGACAGATACTCGACTAAATCAAACCTTAAACCTGGCCAAAAGAACTGTTTCTAATAGAAGTGATCATTTTCTAGTAACTGGGATGACCTGCAAATGGGGGTTTGTGCATCTCATTCAAAATAAAAAGTTTTATTTCCAATTTTTTGGGCATATACAATCTATCCTTAAACCAAATAAGACCCTTTTGGTCGATTTTGAAATCTGTCCCGTTTAATTTTACCTCATTATTTTGTATTTTGCTAAGTATCTTTGTATATTCAACATGTTGTGTACTTGTCCTTTTTACCTTATCCAAGAGGTCACTCTTGGGCTGACTTAATATTACCTCATTAATTCCATGAGTTATTTGACTGAGTGCGTCTGCAACCTTATTTTCTTTACCTTTAATATGCCTTACCTCAAAATCAAATTCGCTGAGGAAGGCCATCCATCTTGCTTTCCTAGAATTTAACCCCCACTGCGTAAACAAATTTTTCACACAGGTATTATCAGTTAGTAACAAGAATTTCTTCCCTAGTAAGTAATGGCGCCACATTTTTAAAGAATGTACCACAACCATTAGTTCCAAGTCATGAACCACATAGTTCCACTCATGTTCTTTTAGCTTACGGGATTGTAACATAACACATGTCCATCTTGAGACAAAACTCCTCCTACTCTTTGTTTGCTGGCATATGTATAGACCGTGTAGTATTTATGAGGGTTTGCTACCTTTAGGACAACTGCTTTGGTTAATAACTCCTGAAGTTTTTCAAAACTTTCTTGACACTCGGACTACCAAACATATTTTACTCCCTTTTTATACAAAGAGGTAATAGGATAGGAAATTCTTGAGAACCCTTCGATAAACCTTCAATAATAGCTAGTAAGTCCCATGAATGACTGAATATCGGTCACATCCTTGGGTACTGGCGAGTCGAATATTGCCTTGAATTTTTGTGGGTCTACCGCAACTCCATCCTTGGATAAAACATGAACCAAGTACTAAATTTTAGTTTTGAAGAACTCATACTTTTCCAGCTTGGCATACAGTTGGTGCTCCCTTAAAGTTTACAGTAAAAAAGTTAGGTGTTGTTGATATTCTTCTTTTGTTTTAGAGTAAATTAAGATATCATCAATGAAAATCAGCACAAATTGATCTAGATACTTGTTAAAAATACCATTCATTAGGCATATAAATGTGGCAGGGGCATTGGTTAAATCGAAGGGGATCACTACGAATTCGTAGTGTCCATAATGGGTCCTCAAGGCTATCTTGTTTATGTCTTCCTTTTTAATTCGAATCTGGTGGTAGCCAGATCATAATTCCATCTTGGAGAAAAATCTCTTTCCCCCTGCTTGATCAAATAGATCATTAATTCGGGGTAGGGGATACTTATTCGTTATCGTTACTTTGTTTAGCTTCCTATAGTCAATACAAAGTCTGAAGGTTCCATCTTTTTTCTTAACAAACAGGACTAGTGCACCCTAGGGAGATACACTAGGCCTTATATAACCTTTATCTAACAGTTCTTGTAATTGAATTTTTAGTTCAGTCAACTCTGCGATACTCATCATGTAAGGTATTTTTGACACTAGTGCAGACCCAGGTAGAATCTCAATGGAGAATTCAATTTCACGTTCAGGGGGTAAACCTGGTATTTCCTCTGGAAATACATCAGGGAAATCACCTAGGACAGGATGTTGGTTTAACAGTGTCTAATTTGCATTAATAAGTAGTTTGGAAACCCTAACTGCATAGAGTTTGCAGCCTTTTCTTATACACTTCTTTAGCTGCACAACAGGAACTTGTCTTACAAAAACTGTTTTGAGTATGCCTTTTACTGTTCTAAAGGTCTGATCTTCCGCAATGTAAGTAAAAGTCTTTGCAAAAAAATTCAGCACTACCTTATTCATTTCTAACCAGTCCATGCCTATTATCATGTCATATGATCCTAAAGGTAAAATATTTAAGTCAATTATGGTTTTATGATCCTGTAATTTGACTTCACAATCAACAATAAAATCAGTTACCTTTCTTTTAGCCCCCATGGCCAACCGAACCAACCAGGGTTTCACATGCTTTACCTTGGTGAGTTGGCAAAGATCCATCATCCTTGGAGTAATGTAGCTTAAAGTGGGTCCTAGATAAATTAATATAGCAAGGGTGTGATTAGAAATAGTACCTTCGATTTCCATTATTGCAGATTGATGATCTACTTGCCGATCTTCCAGGGATGCATTAATTATGTGGTAATTTTTGCCAATCTTCCCAATAGTAGATGCTTCTTGGATGTTATGCAACACCTTTCCTACCCCATTGAAATGTGGCAAATTTCTTCGTAAGTGGGATTCTCCACGCTCCTAGAATTTCAGAGCTTCTTTAGGACTCCCATCACCCCCCTTTTATTCCCATATTGGTCAGGTTAACATTTTTTGGTGGTAGCTGTCCATTTTTGTTGTAAGAAATTCCTTGGAAATTTATCGGTGTATTTCCAAAGGGGGTTGGCTTGAAGCCCTTCTTTCGCTGGTTAAAATTCTCTTGCTTCTTATCCTTCCATTTTTTGGAGAGGGAATTTCATTTTTTATACTGTTCAAAACATAACCTTGATTTCCTTAGTACCTCAACCAAAGTTTTTGGATTGTCAAAGTTAATCCAGTCCTTATAAGCCCACGACAAACAACTTAGGAAGATTTTCACCTTCAACTTTTCTTCCTTGATATAGGGTATGAAACACAGTAAATCTAAAAAATTATTAATGAGGTTCTCCATGGTCATTTGACCAAGCTTTAACTCATAAAACTCCTTTGTTTTCCTTTCATAATAACTCTCTGATAGGTACTGTTTTTTAAACATTTTCTTAAACTCAACCCACTCAAGATTTTTCTCCATCTTGAGTCCATGCGAGATGCTGAGCTCTTGCCACCAAATGATAGCTTTTCCTTTTAGATTGTAAATTACCATTCAAACTTTCATGTTGTTGGAATTATTGTAAATATGGAAGTATTTCTTAATGTCTAGCAACCTTGCTTCTGCTTCCTCCCCCGTCTCTGATTCCCCGTCAAAACTGGTGGGTTTGATCTTTTTGAAATCACCTTCTAGGTGATCAACCTTCCTTTTTCCGCTAGTTTTGACTTGATTTTCTGATTTCTTAGTCTCGCTAGATGAACTACCTTTTCTTTCTGCGCTTTCCTTCCTTTCTGTATCCCTCCTAGACTAGGTTCGTTGTTCTTTGCCATTGTTCTTCTCATGCAAACTCTGCAGTAGGATCTCATTGATTTCTTGTTGTTTTTCATGAGCCTTCTTCATTTGTTCGTTGTCGTCCTTATAACTTTGTATTTCTATGATCATATTCCTCATTGTTTCCATCAATTTACATGCTTCCAAATGTTCTACTTCTGGTTGCGTGTTTGATGGTACCCTCTCATTTCCTTCAGGTTGTCCATCATTTTCATTCGAGGAAACCATTGTGTCCTGTAAAAATGCACATTTTTGCAAGTATATGAAACATTTCAATATTTATTTGTTAGCAAAGAAAACATAAACAATACCAACATAATTTTTTTCTTTTTAACAGAAACAAGATGACCCAAAAGGCGATAGGGTTGAACCTATGCACTTTGATACCATATGTAATATGACAGAAAAAAAATAAAAATTGGACATTGATATTTCCTAATAGCTTAAATTTAGTCATGTTTATAACATATATTTCATACAGTTGCATTAGATTATAACAATTTTAAGCTCCGTGGAAAGCACAGCATAGTCCTAGAATTGTGAAGGATGGTCTTCAAAGGTAGATTGTTATTTACTTAGCCTTGGCTAAAGATATTAATTGTATTTTATAGTTTTTCAACAAGGATTTCCTCAATGGTGTAAATGCCATGGCCCAAACTGGTATTAATACTAAAATCAGGTATGGCCCCTTTCCTATGAGGAAGCTCTGTCAAGCAACCAAATTTTTTTGTGTTACCCTATACTAGGAATTGTGACTAAACCTATCCATTAACATACTCATGGTGAGGATTATCCCTTTGAATTTATCATAATGTTAATTGCAGTATATTCCTATGTTGAAGGAATAACCGGTTTGACCAATATAGATATACAACTTTAATTATGTTCTTCTTTATTTATGGTGTTAGTATGACATTGTTATTTCAAACCCTTAGGGAGATATTTTACTACATACCTCTTTCATTTACAATTCAAGGTTCTTACCTTTCATAGAAAATCTTACCATGAATATGTTTAGTCATAGAATAAACACTAATTACTAAGGTTAGCGAATAACCCAATGTTTGGAGGACACGATTTTTAAATCCAAGTACCCCACTCTAGAAGAGTTTTCACTCTTGCAGATTTTTCCAAGGTTTTAACTTAAGTTGAAACCATAACCCAACTGAGGTTGAGGTTACCAAACTGTTCGATTATGGATTTTTCTTGCTGTAAGGTCATGCATTGAAATCGAAGACAACAATACTGCCAAGTAAGGGTAAGTATAGGCTTGGGTTCCATGAACAATTCTCCCTTGTATTGACGTCCTATCCAGTGATAAAGATGCATTCACTACTCTTTAGTAGCCTTGGCACTGATCATAAAGAGATGGGATCGGGGGTCAAAGTTCTTGGTAAATATGATTGTGATGTATGGTTTTCAGCTTTGCTAGTTCCAATTCTTCTAATTCTTCGTCTCCTTAATAGGTAAAGAAAACCCACGCATGTCTTTCCTTCATGGTTTTATTTTTCTTTTAGAGGGTTTGCAGCTGCCTATCAACATGTATTGACCATACTCTAACACATTGGAAGGTACAAAAAAGTCTTCGATACTCGCACTGGTCTACTCGGCTTTTTGGTCAGTGGCAATTCGATTTGAGCACAATCCCTTCACAGATTGAAGACAACTAGGGTTGGAAATGGTCCTTTTGTTGAGGTCTATGGAAGAGGTCAAGTCATTTTGTTTTACTATAATGATTGGCACAATTCTCACAATGTAAAATTACATTGGGTGTTTCCTGCCCATGCCCTTACAGGAACTGTAAAAGACTCTGTCTAATAATTATACTGTAGGTTCTTATTTATTATTTGCTTCTGCATACCAAGAGATAGTCCCATGAAAATTTCACCTTGGTATTGAAGTATTCCAAAAATATCTCTTTACTGTTTGGTTGATAATAAAAAGGTTTTCATCTTGTAGCTATTTTCTCTAATTTGAAGGCGTTACGTTCGCTTTCTTTTCTGTCACAAAGTATACTATTTCCAAATTTGCTTTGTAGATATTATCATTTATTTTCTTTTACTATCACAAAGTAGAGGGTTACAAAATTATCCTCAGAGCATTAATGCATATTTACATTTAATGTCATTGTAATTACTATTGCTGCAATAAATTTTGTAACATCCGCTTCCCACCTTGAAGACCCACGAGCGATTACAACTCGTAAAAATAGAAATAAATCATAAATGCATCTATGAGGAATAAAAGAACCCTCACCACAATGAGATTTCTCCCACCGCAGGTTAATCAAGGGTACTTGAGAGATATAACAATATATAATAGTTGATAACATTATATATATATATATATATATATATATTGGAGATATATATTTGAGATATGTATCATATGTAGAACACATAATGTTACATATAATCATGGAGCATTACATGGTGAGACAAACCTCATACATATATGTATTATATGCGGAACCTTATATATATAATTATGGAGAATAGTATATATATATTGGAGAAATATATTTGAGATATGTATTATATGTAGAACATATAATGTTACCTATAATCATGGAGCATTACATGGTGAGACAAACCTCATATATATAATAATGGAGAATAGTATATATATATTGGAGACATATGTATTTGAGATATCTATTAAATGTAGAATATATAATGTTACATATAATCATGGAACATTACATGGTGAGACAAACCTCATACATATATGTATTATATGTGGAACCATATATATATAGTAATGGAGAATAGTATATATATATATTATATTTGAGATATGTATCATATGTAGAACACATAATGTTACATATAAGCATGGAGCATTACATGGTGAGACAAACCTCATACATATATGTATTATATGTGGAACCTTATATATATAATAATGGAGAATAGTATATATATATATATATATATATATATATATATATATATATATTGGAGATATATATTTGGGATATGTATTATATGTAGAACATATAATGTTACATATAATCATGGAGGATTACATGGTGAGACAAACCTCATACATATATGTATTATATGTGGAACCTCATATATATAATAATGGAGAATATTATATATATTGGAGACATATATATTTGAGATATATATTAAATGTAGAACATATAATGTTACATATAATTATGGAGTGTTACATGGTGAGACAACCTCATACATATATGTATTTTATGTGGAACCATATATATATAATAATGGAGAATAGTATATATATATATATTAGAGACATATATATAATTGAGATATATATTATATGTAGAATATACATATAATAATACAACACTATATAGGGAAACAAATCCCTTATATATATATATATATTAGTGGAGATAATAGTAAAATAAATTCTATATATTATATATATGAAAAACATCAATAAACTGTGACATCCCCGAAATACCTTGTTGCGGAATTAGATAAAATGGGTAAGAATTATTTATTTATTTAAGCTTTAAACCATCCAAGTAATGTTCTTCTGAATTAGATGTCAGCAAAAATACGTTTAGTAACCTTTTCCACCAATAAACCTTTATATTGCATTCATACTAACATCATCATTTAAAAAAAATGAACATTTACAACATAAATGTTGATGTATATGTATCTTATGTATTGTTACCCGATGTTTATTCCAGGATGTTTCTATTATGTATCTGAGTCATGTGGTTATGCCCCGATGTTCCGATCGGGAGGATTATTAATGTAAACAAGTCTTGTCAAGTCATTAGGTAAGTCCCCACAGTTTCGGGGAACTTGGGTTATTATACACTAATTAAGGTGTAGGCTCGAGTAAGTAATTGTAAGTTAAGCCTACATGGTTGAGTGCACTTCAAGTCAATGGAAGAATATAAATAGAGAGTGAGAGTCTCTCTATTGATCACTCATGAATTACATCACTTTCTCTCTCAAGTGTGGCGCACCTTTGGAGAAGGAAATACTTTGGCTTGACAGAAGATAGAAGGCTGCTGTTGTGTTGGGAGGTCATCTTACTGTTTTGGGATCACATCTTGTGGTGATACTATCTTAGAGGAAGTTGAGGAGTTTTCTCCATTTATGGTTTCCCCTCCTAAAATCTTTGTGTCTCTTGTCTCTTTTGATGTGCTTATGTGATTGTTGTGCTTGTTATTCTCTCAGTGAAAAGATCTTAACATAATGCTAGCTTAAATGTTGAAAAACTAACATGGTATCAGAGCTAACCTGAGAAGAAGACATTGTGCAGCTACAAGAACTAGGGATTCCTAGTTTTTGGATATTCCTCCACATATTTTTAGAAAAAGTATGCTAGGATGTCTCTCCATTGAAGGGTGCATCTTTCTGTCGATGCGGAATTCAATTTCAAGCATTTTCAGTTTCGATGTGGAAATTAGGGCTTTCTACAGAAGAGGAATTTTTGAGTGAGACCAGCATAGGATTTTTCTCCTCATCAAAACCGAAGTTTAGATACCTGGATCAAGAAATTTGGTTGGGTGAAACTCCAGGAAAGTCAAACCCTAGTTTGACCCCAAGCTAGAGAAACCCTAAATGCTAAAACTGCTAAGTTTTGGTATAGTCACTATATTCTGAGTTTGGCGAAGTCTCAGAATCTGAAAATTGCAGGGCCCGAATACACAATATCGATGAACACTGTGTCCAAAGAGAAGCCTCAGATTCGTTGTATTCTGGGAGATATGATCTCTCAAAGTTAGGGTTCTAGCCTCTTCCAGAAATCATCCATAAACAGGACACCTGGGGAAGATTGCAATATCTTGGGCTACAAAGTGCCAAATGGAATTCCTGAAGATGTTTCAGAAAGGGCACAGAATTTAATTACTGTGATCCGAAGATCAGACTCAGAAGATGAATCAGGGACATGTGGAAGGCCGTACAACTTTGCTATTCTGAACAGTCCTGTAACAGGTCACCTTGGGAAAAGGATCATAAATCCAAAATGGTGAAACCAATTATGATGAAACCTATGGTGTTGTATCAGGGACATGCGATTTTACCTCAATGAGAAATTTAAGACATAGAGGAGCATTAATTTCAGAGATATCATAGAAACAGTAACAGGAATTTCTGCAGAAGAAATCAGAAAATTAGGGCTTCCTGTTCCGGGAGCTTCCCTCCACTGTTTTCGGAAAAGGAGTACACTGGACAGCTCCATTTGAAGAGATCTATCTTTTCATCCAATCATATCTGAAGATTCCAAGTTTTGAAAATTAGGGTTTCTGCGACAAAACCCTAGATCAGGGAACTCCGGGACAAGGACGAACACCTCAAATCGGTAAGATCTAAGCCTTTGCTATTTCCATTTGAGGTTCTCATTTCAAAGTGATCTATCACATCAGCTTGATGATAAGCTTGCTGAAGTTGACAACTTCCAAGCATAGAAGTATTTTATCTCTCTGGATTGGATACCTACATGAGTATAGAGGTTCGAGTTTCAGAGGGAGACGAGGCCAAAGAAGACGTCATGCTCATGTTGCAGAGGATGATGAACCATCCAGAAAGAGATCCAGATATGAAAGTGAAGATTCTTCAAGCAAGGATGAATATGTTCTAATATCAGCTCTCATAGATAACATTATTCATGGAAGTGATGATTGGCTTATAGACAGTGGGGCTTCCAAACATATGATGGGATTCAAGGAATCCTTTGTAAGACTATCAGAACATGAAT
>LPNX010475482.1:1074945-1097452 GCA_001517045.1 Pseudotsuga menziesii
TCATAAGAAAAAAAAGAAAAAAAGAATGAAGACTTGTTCCGAAGAACAAGTGACGACAGTTTCAAGACAAAGAATAATATGATGAATGCAGTGACATCATTGATGCAGAACCTTCCAGTTCAAGAAGAATGATGTCAGGGCACTATATCGATACATGAAGAGAATTTCGTAGTTCCATCTTGCAGTAGATGGAAACATCGTGGGATAGAAAGCAAGATTCGTAGCATGAGGCTTCTCACGAAAGGAAGGCCTAGACTACGAAGAGACATTTGCAGCCAGTGAGAGTTGAAACACATACATGATGAGCCTGATGAAGATATTAACCTTTGCTACAAGGTTGAAGATGTAAGTCTATACACTAGATGATCACATAGAAGATTAGTAGCATAGGAATCTACTTGTCACTCCGGTACAGAATGTTTTCAGTGCATAGAGCATAGAAGACAGAGGGAATATGATGCTTCGCTTCAGAGGGAGTGACTACAGAATATCTTGAGGTTCGACATGGTACAACAGGATGGGCATATTATTGATGACTCTAGGATTTATTGAGAGTAAAGTGGATTCCAACCTTTGCTTCAAGGTTGAAGACGAAAGACCAGTGATACTCCTGTTATGTGTCGATGCACTATTGTTCTAGGTATGGAGGTGTGGCAGAGTACAGATGGAATCTTCCTTGGATGAGGGAAGTATGCAGTAGAGATCCTGAAGAGGTTCAAGATGATGGACTGCATGGCCACACCTATGGCATCGAACCTGAAGCTATTGAGTGATGCTTCTTCAAAGACGGTTTATACTACAATGTATCATCAGATGATTGGGTCCTTGATGTACCTAAGACCAAATATTTGCTTTGCTGTGAACACATTGAGACATGTTCACCTGATGGTTGAAAAGCATGCAGGGGTACAGTTTATTATAGGCTCAAGTACGATGTGAATCTGAAGATTAACCTGGAGGGTTATGTTGATTCAGATTGGGCAGGAAGTGCCATCGACAGGAAGAGTACTTCAGGATGTTGCTTCAGTATGGGATCAGGTGTGATCTCTTGGTTTAGCAGGAAGCAATCATGTGTGGCACTGAGTACAGCTGAAGCAGAGTATGTCGCAGCTTGTTCAGCTAGTTGTGAGGCAGTATGGCTGTGGAAGCTACTATCTGATTTGATCTCCAGTTGGATGTTACCTATATACATTGTGAAAACTAGAGTTGCGTGAAGTTGTCAGAGAATCCAGTGTTCCATGATAGGTCGAAGCATATTGAGATCAAATATCACTATATCAGGGATATGGTGCAGAGAGGAGTAGTGAAGCTCCTGTATGTTGCGACGGAGGAACAGATAGCTGATGTATTGATGAAACCATTGGCTAGGATGAAGTTCGAGTACTTCAGAGAGAGACTTGGTGTTCTCCAGATCGAGGCTTCCTCCCAGAGACAGTGATGTGTCCCAAAGCCATTCTGATGAGGAGGTCAGATGTAAGGGCTGAGCCACTCTGTCATGGTGAGAGGATTCAGTTCCTTCCATGTCAGATATGAGTGCTAAGATTGAGCCATTCTGACGATTAGGTCAGATATAAGGGCTGTTCCATTCTGTTCATGGCTAAAGGATTTAGTTCCTTCCATGTCAGATGTAAGTGTAGAAATCTTCCATCACTGTGATAGGATGTGTTCTTGTCTGGATGGGAGTCTTTCATCACTGTGATAGGATGTGTTCTTGTCTGGATGAAAGTGGAGAAATCTTCCACCACTGTGATAGGATTGGTTCTTGTCTGGGTGGGAGTCTTCCATCACTGTGATAGGATGTGTTCTTGTCTGGATGGATGGGCCTTTCTGACGAGTAGGTCAAATGTAAGTGCTGAGCCATTTCACAGATGGTAGTTGATTGTGCCTACCATGCTCGTGAATGTGAGTGCTGGGCCTTTCTGATGGGATTATAGTTTACTACATGATCAGATGTGAGTGCTGGGCATGCCTTTCTGACGAGCAGGTCAGATGTAAGTGCTGGGCGAAGACCTACATGAGGGTAGGCCTACATCCAGCATGAAAAAGGGATGGCTCTGTAGAACTTTCTATGAAAATATAGTACACACATGATGACGACTAGAGGAGATCCAGATCAAGTGATGATCCAGATCCAGTTATGATGACTCCGAGAGATCCAGATCGAGTGATGATCCAGATCCAGTTATGATGACTCCGAGAGATCCAGATCGAGTGATGATCCAGATCCAGCAGCAGAGATCCAGATCGAGAGATGATCCAAATCCAGTCCAATGATGTTGATCCAGATCGAGTGATGATCTAGATCTAGTGATGCCATTCTATGTTGATCCAGATCCAGTCCAGTGATGTTGATCCAGATCAAGTGATGATCTAGATCCAGTGATGCCATTTGTGTTGATCCAGATCGAGAGATGATCCAGATCCAACTAACTTGAAGATGAAGATGACTTGAAGACGAAGATGACTCAAAGACGAAGATGATCCAGTTGATGCAGAGAAGAAGAACAGTGCTGAAAAATTGTGTCGAAAGAATACCTTCCTAGTTAAGAGGGAGTGTTGATGTATATGTAACTTCAGAATGTATTCTTCTATGTATCTTATGTATTGTTACCCGATGTTTATTCCAAGATGTTTCTATTATGTATTTGAGTCATGTGGTTATGCCCCGATGTTCCGATCGGGAGGATTATTAATGTAAACAAGTCTTGTCAAGTCATTAGGTAAGTCCCCACAGTTTTGGGGCACTTGGGTTATTATACACTAATTAAGGTGTAGGCTCGAGTAAGTAATTGTAAATTAAGCCTACATGGTTGAGTGCACTTCAAGTCAACGGAAGAATATAAATAGAGAGTGAGAGTCTCTCTATTGATCACTCATGAATTACATCACTTGCTCTCTCAAGTGTGGCGCACCTTTGGAGAAGGAAATACTTTGGCTTGACAGAAGACAGAAGGCTGTTGTTGTGTTGGGAGGTCATCTTACTATTTTGGGATCACATCTTGTGGTGATACTATCTTAGAGGAAGTTGAGGGGTTTTCTCCATTTATGGTTTCCCCTCCTAAAATCTTTGTGTCTCTTGTGATGTGCTTATGTGATTGTTGTGCTTGTTATTCTCTCAGTGAAAAGATCTTAACATAATGCTAGCTTAAATGTTGAAAAACTAACAATAAAAAATACAAAGGACAAGACAACCATATTCACGTGGCTCACCTCATCCACAAGGCTGCGTCCACCAAGCCTTGTTAGTCATTTTATTATTTCTATCATAAAGGGGGCATAATGATGCGGCTTATCTGTTACAATTCGATTCAGCCTCGAAACAAGGAAAGTGCTGTGAAAATTTTCATTTCCCAATACCCAAAAGGGATGTTCACAGCTTGGCTCTACACAATCAATTAGCATAAAAATGATACCAGCTTATCCAAGAATGAGCTCACGACAAACCACCGTGAGTTGGTATATAAAAGAAAACGAGAAACTTAGGCTCTATAACAGCATGCTACTTTTGTCTGCGTTTCTTTCTCGATTTGAAAGAACTCCAAAATTTATAATATATGTTGAAAACATCATCAAGATCCATCTTTCGACCATTCATTAATACAGAATCCAACCCATTTTAAAAGATAAAGCTAACAAATCCCATCCATTGTTTAAACACCAGATCAACACTCCTAAGACCATAGGCATGAAGTAAAATAGAGTTTAACAAAAGCACAATATTCAGAGCAAGTAGCTAACCCCCATTGTTTCCTTTCCGAAACCGTGGCATCAAAAGGCAGAGGTTTACGAAAGCATAAATATTTAAAGCCAAACGCTAAACTCGAATCGTTTTCTTCTCTGAAATCGTAGCATCAAAAGCACAGAGATTAACAAAGCATAATATTTAAAGCCAAAGGCTAAACTAGAGATCGATTTTCTTCTCTAAAATATTGGCATCAAAAGACAGAGGTTAACAAGCATAATATTCAAGCTAATAGCTAAACCAGAGATCGATTTTCTTCTTTGAAATCTTGGCATCAAAATAAAGAGGTTAACAAGTATTATATTCAAGCCAATTGCTAAACCAAAGAATCGATTTTCTTCTCTGAAATATTGGCATCAAAACACAAAGGTTAACAAGCATAATATTCAAGACAATAGCTAAACCAGAGATCGATTTTTCTTCTCTAAAATCTTGTCATCAAAAGACAGAGATCTAGATAAAATCATTCTCCAACAAAAAGAAACCCATATTGACTTCTAAAAATCGTGGCTTAGACAGAGATCTATATAAAATCAATCTCCAACAAAATAAACCCATCTTGACTTCTGAAAATCATGGCTTAGACAGAGATCTATATAAAATCAATCTCCAACAAAATAAACCCATTTTGACTTCTGAAAATCGTGGCTTAGATAGGGATCTATAAAAAATCAATCTCCAACAAAAAATATCCATATCGACTTCTGAAAATCGTGGTTTAGACAAAGATCTAAATAAAATCATTCTCCAACAAAATAAACCCATATTGAATTCTCAAAATCATGGCTTAGATAGAGATCTATATAAAATCAATCTCCAAAAAAAATACCCATATCGACTTCTGAAAATCATGGTTTAGACAAAGATCTAAATAAAATCATTCTCCAACAAAATAAACCCATATTTTTTTTTCTGAAAATCGTGGCTTAGATAGAGATCTATATAAAATCAATCTCCAACAAAATAAACCCATTTTGACTTCTGAAAATCGTGGCTTAGATAGAGATCTATATAAAATCAATCTCCAACAAAAAATATCCATATCGAATTCTGAAACTTGTGGTTTAAACAAATATCTAAATAAAATCATAACAAAATAAACCCATATTGACTTCTGAAAATCGTGGCGTAGAAAGAGATCTATGTAAAATCAATCTTGAACAAAAATACCCATATCGACTTCTGAAAATCATGGTTTAGACAGAGATCTAAATAAAATCATTCTCCAACAAAATAAACCCATATTGACTTCTGAAAATTGTGTCTTAGACGGAGATCTATATAAAATGAATCTCCAACAAAAAATACCCATATGGACTTCTGAAAATTGTGGTTTAGATGGAGATATAAATAAAATCATTCTCCAACAAAATAAACCCATTTTGAATTTTGAAAATCGTGTCTTAGATAACAGAGTTTGACAGGAACTGATCTAAATTATCCCTCAACCAGCAGATCGGCATAAATAAATCACAGTTTATCAAACACAAAAATTTCAAGCTATCCATCAACCACTGGCTCGATCGTTCTTCTCACTAAATAGTGGGCATAATAAAACATACAGTACATACAAAATCCATCAAAGGAAAGAATGACTCAGTGCAAAAACTAGATCGATTCACACACAGTGTTTTACATAAAAGAAGTCACATGCCAACATTAGATCGATACACACAGCATTTTACATAAAACAAAACACATACTCAGCACAAGAACCAACACGATTTGTAGCAGATTTTCCCTTGAATTTTATGGTGCAGAATCCAAACCAAAAGTCCCCCCCTTGGAAACCCCCCCCCCCCCACTTTATATAGGAAAAATCATTGGGACAAGTGGCGAGGATTTTATTTCCTACGGGTTTTCTTTCAAAACCCCCCTAAAGCTCAGCGCATTTTCTTGTTTTTTTTAACTATGTTTCTATTTCTATTTTTCACAATGCATGCCGACATCCATGGAATGATACCCGCATTTTCCCAAATAGTCTCATGCCCCTCCGCCCCCATTTCAAGGAGAGACTCAAATAGTTTTTAAATGCATTTTACCTAAATAAAAAGAAAGAAATAACATCCCCAATTACCCTTACGGGTTATTCCTGGACGTTAATATATATACATATATACCTCCTTAACTGAGTAACCCCATTCATTTGTAATTACTTAACAACCCATTTTCTGGTAAATGGAATCCTATCATAGCATTTAATGCATAATGATAGAATCAATATAATTATATACACATACCTTTGCAACCATTGCATGTTTTAGTGGTAGTTCATATTGTAGTTTGTAATCATGTATCTAAGTTTAGCTTCTATATATACTTTATACAAGTGGGTCAGAAAGTGATTACTTTCTTTGGACCTCTGCACGAAAATAGTCAAGTGGATGACTTTTATAAACATGTCATCTTTGATTAAAATTAAGATGTCTAGAATGAAAACTTTTCAAGAGAAAGCTTAAGTTTCTTATAATCCAAACCTTTTGACCATGTTTCTCATTTCGTTACCAATTGCATGTTTCTCTTTCATTTTCTTTTAACATATGGTGCCTTTTACTAGGCTTTGCCTTTTTTGGATTGGGGTCGTGAGGGGACATTACATCCTTTCCCCCTTAGAGTTAACACCGTCCTCTGTGTTACCTGTTTATTTTATTTTTCTTCAGTTCTCATTACTTGTTCTTTTTTATATTTCCCAATCCCTATGATTAATGGGATCGGGTCCTCATCCTACATTTATAATCATACATATGCATGCATACTATCATCGACATTGAAACAATGTATAACTCAGAAATCCAACACTATACAATTTACCGTGGTTCCAATATACATGTCAGTCCTATTTGCCAATAAATAAACATATTACCTCATAGGTACAAATTTACCTTTAATGAAATACCTCTTCTCGGCATTATTATTTTCTCTGGATGTCCTCCATCCCAGCACTCCAAGTGCTAACAGTACTCCAAGTACCAATCCAAGCCACCCAACACAAGGATGATACCCTTCCTTAGGCGTATCTCCTTTCTTGTGCTATCCAGGGTGCTTACCGATCCAAGCTACCCAACACAAGGATGATACCCTTCCTTAGGCGTATCTCCTTCTTGTGCTATTCAGGGCACCTCACCAAGCTTAGGCACTTCCTTTCTTGCACACCACCACAACACCTAGAGGTTATTCTCTCCACAGAGCCCCCCACTCTTGTGACAGTCATCTTACTGTGTGCAGAATGATTCTTAACCAAAATGTATTACATCTAGTTGTCCCCATAATGTATAGTGGTCCCTAGCTGGCCCAGGGGAAAACATGTAGCTTTCATCCACTACCTCCATCACCACTTCCTCGTGGTGAAAAATTTATGCGCATGAGATCTTTCTCATATCTTTTTAACTCATTATAGTCCTAGAGCTTTAGCCTTCCTCATGGCCACAATTTCCCATGCTTGCAATCACTCTATAGGTAGTCATTTTATCATATTATTGATCAAAATATTTTTAGCATAAGTCATGTCTTACTTCACTTATCATTCATCAGATAAGAGCCTTTATACTAGTGTACTCTTTTTACCACTAAGGCATTTATTGATTTTAAGCACAAAGCATTTTATTACTCACCTTGGCTGCACTGTAGCCTAAGTTCATAAGTAAATCCAATTCCATGACTTTAAAGATTTGTTGTTGTACCTCAAGTTTATGTCCATTTAGGACTGAGTTCATATGCTACTGATGTGCACACATGTAGGAGGAGCATCAAGGGTCTGGTCCAGCCACCTTTGTAAATGATAATTTTTTCGACCTATCGAGTAGGCCCAGTCATCACAATTGTCTTTAGTGACCAGAAATTGTTAATAAAACGTTAGTTTTTATGCATTTTAACACTTCCATTCGACACAATGTACATTTTTCATTCAGATGTGGTGCAGAAGACAAGTTAAGAAAATACCAAAACAACGTCTTTAAAGAAGTGCAACAAACAATAGTTTTTAACAACCAAGCACTAAAGAATTTCCGTTAATATGCAATTGGTGGAGATTTAACTGAATCCCCTTGCCTGCAGGAGAATTAATGTTAATACACCACTTGAAATCAATACAATTCTACAATTCTGAAAATCTGAAGTGACTTTTCTTTGTACTAGTGTCACATATTTTACTTTACAGTTTGGGTGCTATACCTTGAACTTAAAACAACACCTATTACTCTTTTCTAGGCCTCAGTCAATGTTGCTTAAGAACAATGCCCATAATGGACATAATTCATTTAGACTCCCAAAACGTATTACATGACCTACTATTAGGTGTTCACTATAGCATCCTAAAGTGATGTAAGATAGTATGTACCTAAGCATCATTATAGTTTCAATCTCTTATTTTATATGTACAATCACTCAATTAGGTTTCTACATATCTAATTATAAGCTATTCTTGTCAAATATTATGTCAATTAATAAAATTCAGAAGCTTCTTGTAAACTGCCATCTTCAGGCCATTAGTGGTCTCAACTAGGAGACAAATCTTGTTCTCTTTTGGAGATCCTTTTGGAGAACAGCATATGATCTCACAAAAAATGTACTGATGCTAGATCCCTGAAACTATACATCACTTGTATAGCTTAATAATTTCATGCAGCCTTCAACATTTTGCCAAAGGACTTTGCTCATTCTTGATAAAATAAGAAAATCATCTGCTTCTTAATATATAGCAGTATCATAAAACCTAAAGAAGTTGAACTACCGACAAATACATGAAGCAACCTTGAAAATTTCAACAACAGTACAACATGTGTAGTAGAAAACTTGACATTTAAGAGAAACAGGCTTCGACCTTAGATTTCCTATTCAAGGCCATCCAAAAATCCTAACAAGAAACTCCATTCCTTGAATAAAACAGAATTAGTCTATGCAAACCTTCTTGAGTTAACAAGGATACAATTTTCCACAGTCTATATTACACATGATACATATTATGAAGAAACTATGTCGGGTGGTGTGAAAACATAAACATTGGTTAATTAATGCTATTGAGTTCCCCTGATTTTAAACATAATATAGTATAATAAGATTCATCAGTTCATCTCAAATATTCATGCAAGGTTGTACTTACTAGTGCAATTTACTATTCGGTACTTCCTTTGAGGCTGGAAGAGCAGTTAATCTTTGTAAATAAAATGGATATGAAATTTACCTCTTGGTAACATCAACTTTTAACTTCAGGAGCGATTAGAACTTAGGATTAGTTCTTTTCTGAGGGCACAGTAAAACTCTTAATTTGTGAGAGAGCAATAAATTGTTTTAAAAACTAATCAAGCATATACACTTTATTCTTATATTATTTTGTTATGTGTTTCTGCAACATTATTAGTATGATTAACTAAGAACCTAGTTGGAATTGCTTCAATTTTACTGCCATTCTGTGTGTATGGTACCTTATGGCATTTAAAGTGCTGGTGGAGGTAATTCTATATATTGGTGGAACCAGTTGAATTTCCAAAGAAGAAGAATTGAATTTTAAAGTATGCATCTTATGTAATGCAGTGGTATGCATGTATCTGGAGTAAACTCTATGTAATGCACATAGTAGTGTGACTCTAATTTCAGCCTGGTCCATGTTCTAATGTGCATAGGACCATATACTACCTGATTTAGTGAAGGCAAGTTGTCCATAAATAGGTACTGTAAATTGGTTTTTGAGCCTGCAAAGCTTGGGACCTAAAAATTTAACTCCATGCATTTTAGCACCCATGCTCTTGCCATAGCTTGGAAGGTCCGCCCACAGATTCTTAGGTAGTACTCAATGCAATTACTAATTTTAAGAAAAAAAGTATGGGCATGTAAAGTCATGCATGTCATGAGAATCTGTTCAAGAAGAATATATTGCCAATGTACAACTCCAAAATATACAGATCAAGATAATGAAAATTACAACATCAACCAATTTACTTCTATAAAAATAGTAATAGTAGAAGAATATGCCACATCATAACTATCCTTTACATTTTATACTATAGATAGAACATTCATCTTGCAAAGAAACTTAATAGAGTGACTAGCATGATACTCATATGGTTTTTAATTCGACAATTGATCCCGAGAAAGTATGAACTACCATGTCGCAATTTATTCCAATGAAATTTGACTTTCCAACAAAATTATCATGTTATCCCATTCTTAAGGGTCCAATGTTGTAGCTAGCTCTGATACCATATGTGACATCCCTGAAATACCTTGTTGTAGAATTAGATAAAATGGGTAAGAATTTTTTTAATTTTTTTCATTTATTTAAGCTTTAAACCATCCAAGTAATGTGCTTCCAAATTAGATGTCAACAAAAATACGTTTAGTAACCTTTTCCACCAATAAAACTTTATACTGCATTCATACTAACATCATCATGAAAAAAAAACAAACATGCACAACATAAAAAATACAAAGGACGAGACAACCATGAGGCTACATGCACCAATCTTTGTTAGTTATTTTATTAATTCTTCCATAAAGGGGGTGTAATGATGCGGCTTATCTGTTACAATTCGCTTCATCCTAGAAACAAGGCGATTTCAGTGGAAATTTGCATTTCCCAATCCCCAAAAGGAATGTTCATAGCTTGGCTCTGGACAATCAGTTAGCATACAAACGATACCAACTTATCCGAGAATGAGCTCACGACCAACCACCATGAGTTGGTATATAAAATAAAAAGGGAAAATTAGGCTCTATAAGAGCATGTTGCTTTTGTCCACGATTCCCTCTCGATCTGAAAGAACCCCAAACTTTATAATATATGTTTAAAACATCTTCAAGATCCATATTTCGACCATTCATTAATACACAATCCAACCATTTTTAAAAGAGAAAGCTAAAAAATCCCAACCATTGTTTAAACACCAGATCGAATCTCCTAAGACCGTGGGCATGAAGTAAAACAGAGTTTAACAAAAACACAATATTCAGAGCAAGTAGCTAACCCTAATTGTTTCCTTTCCGAAACCGTGGCATCAAAAGGTAGAGGTTTAGCAAAGCATAAATATTTAAAGCCAAAGGCTAAACCCCAATCGTTTTCTTCTCTGAAATAGTAGCATCCAAAGAACAGAGATTAACAAAGCATAATATTGTTGATGTAATTAGAGAAACCACAGTATCGAAATGACCAAGTCGACGTTTCGAATCCATATCAGGATCCATTGTCATGACAAGTCGAATGTGGAGAGAGTGAGAACCAAAGTTAAATACTGGAACCGGTAGGTCAGCTGCGAGGACTAGGGTTTGCTAAGTCAGACAATATTTCAGAACCCAAGTTAAATATTGTCCGACTTAGCAAACCCTAGTCCTCGCAGCCAACCTACTAGTTCCAGTATTTAACTTGGGTTCTCACTCTCTCCACATTCGACTTGTCCTGATGATGGATCCTGATATGGATTCGAAATGTCGACTTGGTCATTTCGATACTGTGGTTTCTCCGATTACATCAACAATAACCTATCACCACAGAAATTTGGCAACAGAGATTACATCCCTGCACGGAAGGGATATCTGGCAGAAATTCTGTCTTCTGGAGAGTTTGAGGATTAAGATAAAACTGAGGGCTGCGGACTTAAATTTTTTGAAACAGTGTAGGGATAAGAAACTCATCCCTGAATTCGCCACCATTAAACACAGGATGCGCAGCAGCTGGAATAGGAAAACATTTGACAGACTCAGCGAGTCGCTGGTGAGAGCCGAAATAAAGAAGACACGATGGGAGTTGGATGATTTGTCCAAAAAGCACTCTCCCTACACTTATGTCTAGAAAATTCCACACGCTTGGATCTCTGTACAGTATCAGATGCTAGCGTGGCCCTGAAAGCTTTGAACCAGGAACGTAAGGCACAACTGAGACAAGAAAAGAAAATCTTGAAACTGGAATTGAGCCTGAACCCGAGCAATACACCTACGTAGATCACAATGGATGAGAGAACAGCAATTAAGGGGAATATAGCACTCGATGGTTTGAGAGCGATCAAGGATCTGGTGGCAAACAATTGTAAGATAAATGAACCTAGCCCAAACCACAAAAGCAGTGGTAATACACCGGTAGATGAACCAGCTACACCAGCGATAGCACAGAAGGAAAACATGGGACATACACCAGTGATTGGGGCGATGGGAATTACACTAGCATCAACGTGTAACACTCCAGCATCAACGTGGAGGGAAAGCAAGGGACATACGCTACCAGCAGACGGCAATACACTAGTAAACCAGGACAATAGCGATATACACCAGAATTTTAACACCAACAATACACCAATGTCAGCGCTGAGAGCATACTTCAGACATACACCAGCGAATGGGGCAATGGGCATTACACTAGCATCGGCATGTAATACACTAGCATCAACGTGGAGGGCAAGCAAGGGACAGATGCTACCAGCAGACAGTAATACACTAGTAAACCAGGCCAATAGCTATATACACCAGAATTTTAACACCAGCAATACACCAATGTCAGCGTTGAGAGCACACTTCAGACATACACCAGCGAGTGGGACGCAGGACAATACAGCAGCTTGTGGTACAGATCAAGCCAATGACAACATACCAGCATTCAGTGGGATTGCGGCAAACTACAGGTCAGTTTTTATTGTTTCAACAGCAGAGAGTTGTTTTACAAATGATAGCACTGATCCACAATTGAAACTCGACCTTGCATTAATGAATGAGACAAATGGTACCTTAACGCAGAGGGAAAACGTGGGTAAGAGTCTTAGATCGTGTTTAAACCCTAGCGTAGGATTAATTACAATAGCTACAAATAATAGCACTGATCCACATTTGAAACTTGACCTTACATTAATGAATGAGACATTTGATACCTTAACACATAAGAAGAACATGGGTGAGAGTCTTAGATCAGCGCATAGGACGAATCTTGGTAAGGATCCAGGATCGAGCTTGATCCCTAGCGTGGGGAAGAATACACCTGTGGAGAATACAAACTATGGCAAGAAAGCAGATGATGGGAGGAAATTGGTGAATCTCTCTAGCCACAGATTAGATAGTGCTGAATCCACTATTTTGAAAAAAGGTCTCAATTTTGCAGTAGCCCCTAGAACCATTCCCGTCGAACCCATTATCTGCAACATTGAGGACAACATCCAAAATTTGAACACTGTTCATCAAGAAACAATAAGACAAGAGTGTGCCTTGGTATTGAGAAAAGCCAAGCCACCCAGATGCAAGATTACAAGAGAAGAAGAACGTGCCTTAAGGAACTTGAGGGCTAATGAAGACATAGTCATTCTTAAAGCAGACAAAGGTGGTGCCACTATGATTTTGGATAAGGCAGACTACAATGCTAAAATGCTTGACCACCTCACCAATAGTGGAAGCTATAGGAAACTTAGTAGCAATACCATCTCTAGGGTAACTAAAGAAGTCAAAAAAGTGATTCAGAACTCCAATTTGGATGATCATTTGAAAAAACGCCTTATCCCCACGAGATACATCACCCCAGGATTTATAGCCTACCCAAAATCCACAAAGAAGGAGTCCCGCTCCATCCTATCTTCAACACTATAGGATCCCCCACCTATGAGCTGGCCAAACACTTAGCCAAAGTTTTAGGTCCCTTGTTCGGCAATACCGATTCCTTCATTAAGGACTCAAGCCATTTTGTTGAACTAATCAAAGATGAGAATTTAGAACCTAAGGACATGATTGTAAGCTTTGACGTGGTCTCACTCTTCACAAAGATACCTTTATAGGAAGCAATCCAGGTTATCAAGGATGCCACCGACCCCGACACAGCCAAGCTTACAGAAATATGCCTTAGATCAACCTTCTTTAGCTTCCAAGGTGAATTTTATGAGCAAACCACAGGTGTAGCTATGAGATCCCCCCTCTCACCCATTGTTGCAATCCTCTTTATGGAAAAATTCGAGAGAGAAGCCCTGGAATCCTATCCTCTAAAACCTTCAAGGTGGAAAAGGTACGTGGATGACATGAATGTGGTATGGCCACATGGTGAAGATGAACTCAGGAATTTCCTAACACACCTGAATGGTATCTCCCCCAACATCAAATTCACAATTGAACTTGAGGAAAATAGGAGCATCCCATTTCTAGATGTCCTCCTTACGAGAAAAGAAGATGGCACTCTGGGACACGAGGTGTTCCGTAAAAATACGCACACGGATAGCTACCTCCATGTTGACTCCCACCACCATCCTTCCCAGAAGATAGGTGTTCTCAATACTTTGGCAGTGAGAGCCTCAAGGATCACAGATTCGGAACATATTGAAAAAGAGAAAAACCACCTCAAAGAAGTCTTCACAAACATAGGTTACAAACCCAAGGTCATCACAAAGACCCTTGGCAAAACCCATAACAAGAACCTTACGGGAGTGAAAACCTCTGACAACAAGACCACCACCAACCCATGAGCTTACTTACCATATATACAAGGGGTGACTAATAAGATCGCTAGAATCCTCAACAAGAACAACATCACAACTTCGTTCAAACCCCTAGAGACCATTAAGAAAAGAATGAGATCCGTTAAAGATCCAATTGATCATACACAGTTCAGAGGGGTTTATAAGATCCCTTGCTCGTGCAAGATCAGCTATATAGGTGAGACAGGATGCTCTTTCCACAAGCGGCTAAAAGAACATGGGGTGGACATTAGAAAAGAACGTATTCGTTCCTCAGCCCTGGCGGAACATGTAGCCAAAACCAACCATCACATCTGCCTAGAAGACACCATCATCCCCACGAAAGAAGACCACTATTTTAAAAGAAAATTTAGAGAGGCCTTAGAGATTACCAAACTCCCACACAACCTAAACAGGGATGGTGGCCTCGAGGTGAGCACTAGTTGGCTTCCAGCTATTCTCAATCGGAAAGGCCACTCTGTCCCTTAACCGTGTTCTTTCTGCCCCTTTCAAGCCCTTCCCCCCCTTAGTCCTCCTTCCCTGTCCTTAAATAAAACCTTGTTTTTAAAATACCCTAAAAAATTAATGTTAAAATTGAAAGATCAATCTTGATGCAATTTAATAACTTTAGGTTTTTAATATAAAATCAACCTTTTAACCTTATAATTCCCTTCAATTCTTTAGGATTTTAAACGAAATTGAAATCAACCCTTGATTTCAACCTTTAAATTCCTAAAATTAAGTTACTCTCATTGAAATCTAATTATAATTACTATTAAAATTCATTAATAATAACAATTTTAATAACTTTAGGTGTTTAATTTGTTATTAATAACAATAAATTTGAAACTTTAAGTTTTTAGTTTTAATATTAAAAGCCTTTTAAATTGTTATTAAGGATAATAAAGTTATATTTTTAGGGTTTTGAAACTTTTGGGGAGTTGGGTGGGTTTCTAAAAAATCAAATTAAAAAACATTAGGTTATTAATAATTAAAACCAACCTTGTAAAATTAAAAATATAAACATTATTATCCTTAACTTTAACATTTCAACCTATATTATTAAGGTTTTAAAAAATGATTATTAATGATAATGTATTCAATAACTTTAGGTTTTTAAATTTATTATGTAGGTTTTTTTTGTTATTAATAATAATTAATTTAAAAACTTTAAGGTCTTCAAATTTATTATTAAGGTTGTTAAAAATCATTATTAATGATATTAATATTTAAACTTTAGGTTTTAAAGGGTTAACTTTAACATTTCACCCTTTAAAATCCTACAATTAAGTGACCTTTCAATGAAATCTAATTATAATTAATATTATATCTCATTAATAATAACAAAATTAATAACTTTAGGGTTTTTAATTTGTTATTTATAACAATAAATTTATAAATTCCAAGTTTTTAGGTTTAATATTAAAGCTTTTAAAATTGTTATTATTGATAATAAATTTATTTTTTAGGGTTTTGAAACTTTTGGGGCATTGGGTGGGTTTTTAAAAATCAATTCAATAACTTTAGGGTTATTAATAATTTAAAATCAGCTTTTTTCCTTAAACAAAAACCTTCTCATATTGCCTTAATTCAACTTTGTGAAAATTTAATAATAAAAATTTAAAAATTTGAATAATATAAACATTTTTCCCCTAATTTAGGTGTAGGGATTAAATTTTCCGCGCACTTTGAAACCAATTAAAATTAAAAATATTGTCCGACTTAGCAAACCCTAGTCCTCACAGCCGACCTACCGGTTCCAGTATTTAACTTGGGTTCTCACTCTCTCCATATTCTACTTGTCCTCATGATGGATCCTGATATGGATTCGAAACGTCGACTTGGTCATTTCGATACTGTGGTTTCTTCGATTACATCAACAATAACCTATCACCACATAAATTTGGCAACAGAAAGCATAATATTTACAGCCAAAGGCTAAACCAGAGATTGATTTTCTTCTCTGAAATATTGGCATCAAAAGATAGAGGTTATCAAGCATAATATTCAAGCCAATAGCTAAACCAGAGATCAATTTTCTTCTCTGAAATCTTGGCATCAAAAGATATAGGTTAACAAGCATTATATTCAAGCCAATTTCTAAACCAGAGAATCGATTTTCTTCTCTGAAATCTTGGCATCAAAAGACATAGGTTAACAAGAATAATATTCAAGTCAATAGCTAAACCAGAGATCAATTTTTCTTCTTTGAAATCCTTGCATCAAAAGACAAAGATCTAAATGAAATCATTCTCCAACAAAAATAAACCCATATTGCCTTCTGAAAATCGTGGCTTAGACAGAGATCTATATAAAATCAATCTCCAACAAAATACACCCATTTTGACTTCTGAAAATGGTGGCTTAGAGAGAGATCTATATAAAATTAATCTCCAACAAAAAATACCCATATCAACTTCTGAAAATCGTGGTTTAGACAGAGATCTAAATAAAATCATTCTCCACCAAAATAAACCCATATTGACTTCTGAAAATCGTGGCTTAGACAGAGATCTATATAAAATCAATCTCCAACAAAAATACCCATATCGACTTCTGAAAGTTGTGATTTAGACACAGATCTACATAAAATCATTCTCCAACAAAATAAACCCATATTGACTTCTGAAAATCATGGCTTAGATAGAGATCTATATAAAATCAATCTCCAACAAAATAAACCCATTTTGACTTCTAAAAATCGTGGCTTAGATAGAGATCTATATAAAATCAATCTCAAACAAAAAACACCCATATCGACTTCTGAAAATTGTGGTTTAGATAGAGATCTAAATAAAATCATAACAAAATAAACCCATATTGACTTCTAAAAATCGTGTCTTAGACATAGATCTATATAAAATCAATCTCCAACAAAAATACCCATATCAACTTCTAAAAATCGTGGTTTAGACAGAGATATAAATAAAATCATTCTCCAACAAAATAAACCCATATTGACTTCTGAAAATTGTGGCTTAGAGAGAGATCTATATAAAATCAATCTCCAACAAAAAATACCCATATCGACTTTTGAAAATCGTGGTTTAGACAGAGATCTAAATAAAATCATTCTCCAACAAAATAAACCCATTTTGACTTCTGAAAATTGTGGCTTAGATAACAGAGTTTGACAGGCACCCACCTAAATTATCCCTCAACGACTAGGTCAGCATAAATAAATCACGGTTTATCAAACACAAAAATTTCAAGCTATCCATCAACCACTGGATTGATTTTTATTCTCACTAAATAGTGGGCATAATAAAACATACAGTAGATACAACATCCAGCAAAGGAAAGAATGATTCGGTGCAAAAACCAGATCGATTCACACATAGTGTTTTACATAAAACAAGTCACATTCCAACATCAGATCGATACACAAAGCATTTTACATAAAACAAAACACATACTCAGCACAAACACCAGTGCAATTTGCAGCAGATTTCCCTTCAATTTTATGGACCATAATCCAAACCAGAATCCATGCCTCCTCGGCAACTCGCCCCCCTTTATATAGGAAAAATCACTAGGACAAGTGGCGAGGATTTTATTTTCGACAGGTTTCCTGTCAAGGCCCCCCTAAAACTCAACTCATTTCCTTGTTTTTTAATTATGTTTCTATTTCTATTTTCACAATGCATGCCGACATCCACGCAATGATACCTGGATTTTCCCAAATAGGCTCACGCCTCGCACCGCCCCCACCCCCCATTTTCAAGGAGAGACTCAAATCACTTTTTAATGCATTTTAGCTAAATAAAAACAAAGAAATAACATCTCTAATTACCCTTACGAGTTATTCCTGGATGTTAATATATATACATATATACCTCCTTAACTGAGTAACCCCATTATGTGAAACCTATTTATAATGGTTTGGCATATATATATTCATTTATAATTACTTAACAACCCATTTCCGAGCAAATGGAATCCTATCATAGCATTCAATGCATAATGATAGAATCAATATTATTATATACACATACCTTTGCAACCATTCCATGTTTTAGTGGTAGTTTATATTGTATTTTGTAGTCATGTATCTAAGTTTAGCTTGTATCTATACTTAATACAAGTGGGTTAGAAAGTGATTACTTTCTCTCCACCTTTGCGCGAAAATAGTTAAGTGGATGACTTTTATAAACATGTCATCTTTAATTAAAACTAAAATCTCTAGAATAAAATATTTTCAAGAGAAAGCTTAAGTTTCTTATACTCCAAACCTTCTAACCATGTTTCTCATTTCGTTACCAATTGCATGTTTCTCTTTCATTTTATTTTAACATATGGTTCCTTTTACTCGGATTTGCCTTTTTTGGATTGGGGTCATGAGGGGACATTACATAAACGATAGAAAAAGGAATGTCATATATGAATATAATGTAAAATAAAATCATTATATATTGGTGGAGAAAAATATCAACGCTAATTGATTTACCCTGGGTTATAGCATTTAATTGTGGAGGCGTTATTAATGCCTTACTTGTATTGATTATTTAGGAGGTGTTATTGCATTACCTCAATTTATACGAGTTAATTACGGGGCATTTTTGAATTCCATTAACTCATTTCTTGACTACTCACTTTCAACCGTTATTAGAAATTGCCTCGATTCACAGCCATTTATTATGGAGGTGTTGTTGAAATCCCTGGATTTATTGTGTGATTACTAACGTTCAACAGTTATTATAATTTCCAGGTTCACAGCCATCGAGGGGGAAAGGCGTTGACGAAATACCAGGGGGGAAGGCAGCTCGAGGGGGATGGCTCACTTTTTGCCTCTGCGCATTGCTTCTACAATTTGCAAATTGCTTTAAAAATATAGAGTGGAGCCAAAAATAACATCGCTTCATACCATGTTTGTATGATTGTTGGATTTTGAGGGAAGGAATCTCCCGATGACCGGTTAAGGTTTTAATTTTTATTATGATGGTGGAAGTTCCATATCAAACCCCCTTTTCAATTTGTATGTTTATTTTCCTGCATAGGGAGGCATCTCGCTAAGATGAGTTGTTGGTTAGACTACTATCGTTTGCCTTATTCTTTTTTACTTTCATTTTTATGCATCATCGGTGCCAAGTTCAGCCGTGAAAAAGTAAGGCAGGAATCGTGCTTCTCAACCTTTTGTAGTTTAGTAAAATATAAACTGTCCAAGCTCATTCCTCGCCCGACCTCAAATTTTCATAATGCTGCAAACCATTCAAATTTTGATAGCCTGGATGTAGTCATTGATAGAGAAGTAGTTACAATAAATAGATGACAATCATCATAATGAAACAGATCTTAGATCCAATAAAAGTGGATCTCAAACCAAACCTGCTAAACATAGTAAATACGCATCAACCCAATCCCTACAAATCTGCCTATAATTTCTACATTATTCCAACATACCCCCTTAATGTAGAAATGGATTTTCTACAACACCTAATTTTTGCCTAAGGATTTCAAAGTGAATTTTGCCAATGGGTTTTGTAAATATATCAGCGACATTATCACTTGTGTTACAATACATAAGTTTAATTTCCTTAGATTCAATCTTTTCTCTAACAAAGTGATGTTGCAGCTCAATGTGTTTTGTCCTTGCATGATAAACTGGGTTGTGTGCCAGCTTGACTGCACTTTGATTGTCACAATGTAATTTTGTGGGTTCTGCTTGCTTTTCTCCAACATCTTCAAGAATCCTCCTCAACCAAACAGCTTCACATGTAGCACTAGACATGGATTTATATTCAGCTTCTGTAGATGATAGAGAAATAGTTGGCTGTTTCTTGCTACTCCATGCTACGACCCCGGATCCAATGTTGAATGCATATCCTGTAGTAGACCTTCTGTCATCAACGTTTCCTGCCCAATAAGAGTCAGAAAATCCTGCCAATTGAACATCAAACTTATCAGTATATAAAATACCAAAGTTCATTGTCCCTTTCAGATATCTAAGGACCTTCTTTGCAGCCTTCCAATGGCTTTCATTTGTCTTAGCCATGAATTGACTAAGAATGCTGACTGCATATGATATATCTGGCCTTGTAGTAGTGAGATAATTCAGACTTCCCACCAACTGTCTATACAAAGAACCATATGCATCTTTCATTCCATCTTGACTTCATAGCTTCACATTCTGTTCTAAAGGAATTACTGATTCTTTGCAATCACTCATATGGAATCTGTTTAATATTTCCTTCACATACTTACTTTGAGTGATCATTGTTTTGCCAGATTCTTTCCAAACTTCAAGTCCCAAGCAATAGTGAAGTTCACCAAGGTCTTTCATTTCAAATTCCAGTGACAACTGATTTTTGATTTCGGCAATCAACTTACATGCATTTCCTGTGATAATGACATCATCAACATATAAAGATATTAAGCAAACATTTCCTTCCTTATCTTTCTTCACATAAAGGTTAGGATCACTTTTGCTTTTCACAAAGCCTTTCTGATTAAAGAAGCTATCAATCTTTATATACCATGACCTAGGAGCCTGTTTCAATCCATAGATAGCTTTCTTTAACTTACATACAAGGTGCTCCTGTCCTTTCTGTACAAAGCCTTCAGGTTGGACTAAGTACACTTCTTCTTTTAGTTCACCATTTAAGAATGTAGATTTTACATCTAATTGATGGATTTTCCAATTATGAGCTGTAGCTAATGCAACCAAAATTCTAATTGTATTTAATTTTGCTAATGGTGCAAAATTTTCCTCAAAGTCAATTCCCTCCTGTTGAGCATAACCTTTGGCAACTAGTCTTGCTTTAAATCTGTCAATACTACCATCTGATTTCAGCTTATGTTTAAACAACCATTTACATCCTATGGGTGTTTTGTTCTCTGGTAATTCTGTTAGTTCCCAAGTCTGATTCTTCATAATAGAGTTATATTCTTCATTCATAGCTTCAACCCATTCTTCTTTATCTTTGGCTTGTTTATAATTCATTGGTTAATTCATTGCATTGGACATTAAAGCATAGTCATCATACCTTGAAGGAGGACGAATCTGTCTTGATGACCTTCTTAGTACTACATTACCTGTAGGGGTACCATCCATTATCCTTCTGATTTCTGCTGTATCTTCATCTGAACTGATAGAAGTGCTCATGTTGTTTCTACTATTTTGACTGTGGCTAGTGCTGCTTCCATTGCTTCTGCTACTATGTTCCTGCTCCTTTTCTTGTGGTTGTTCCACTTCCTGCTGCTGAATGATGGAATTTAATTTCACATATTCATTAGTAGAACTGTGTCCTTGGCCATATTTATCACTTGTATCTGCATTTTCATGGAACACTACATCTCTGCTTGCAATTAACTTATGAGAGATAGGGTGAAATAGCTTATAAGCTTTATGATCATTGTGATATCCAACAAAGATACATTCAAAGGATTTAGCATCTATTTTCTTTCTATCATCTTTTGGTATATGTGCAAAAGCTTTACAACCAAAAATTCGTAGATGCTTAACTTCAGGTTTATATCCATAAAGGACCTCAAATGGTGTTTGCAGATTTAATTTCTTTGTTGGACTTCTATTTTTCAAATATACAGCACTATTAACAGCTTCAGCCCAAAAACCATTCGACATGTTCTTACCTTGGAGCATACTGCGAGCACATTCAACTAGTGTCCTATTCTTTCGCTCAGCTACTCCATTTTGCTGAGGAGTGTGGGATACTGTGAATTGTTGCTGGATTCCATTCTCCTTACAGTATTTCTTGAAAGCTCCAGACACGTACTCCCCTCCATTGTCAGATCTGAGAAATTTAATGCATTTGCATGTCTGCTTTTCGACCATCATTCTGAACTCCTTGAAATATTCGAAGACATCTCCTTTTCTTCTTATAAAATAGACCCATGTGTATCTAGATCTATCATCAATAAATGTTAGAAAATATGATGCACCTCCTAATGATCTAGTCTGAATAGGTCCGCATACATCTGTATGGATTAATTCAAGCAGATCAGTTTGTTTCTTCTCTTGATGTATTGGGAATGCATCTCAGTGCTGCTTTCCAAGTGCACAAGCACTACATTCTAAATGCACATTCTTTATAACAGGTAGACCTTCAACCATAAATTTGTTCTGAAGCAGCATAAGATCATGATGATTAATGTGTCCATACCTTTGATTCCAGAGTTCCTCTGTAGTGATGATCGTGGATGCCAATGCTCTATGACTGTCTTTGCACACATCCAGCTTATATAGTCCTCCACACCTTGAACCTATAGCAACAGTCTTGTAGTGGTGTCGAATGTCTTTAATATGACATTGGTACTTGCCAAACTCTACCTTTAGGTCATGTTCGGTTATGGTTGAAACAGAAATAAGATTCTTTTTAATACCAGGAACATACATAACATT
>LPNX010475482.1:1097637-1145137 GCA_001517045.1 Pseudotsuga menziesii
TACCTTTATGTTTTGAGTGAAATTTGCCTCTGTCTTCATTCCACGATCTGCCTCTATCTCCATGCCACGGTTTGCCTCTATCTCGGTTCCATGAGCTGTCTTTGTCTCCATTCCATGGCCTGCCCCATGGTTTGCCTCTATGCATATATCGACCTCTTGCCATCAGTGCGAGATCAGAACCTCAAGCCTCGAGATCATGAGTTTTCATCCTCTCTTCTTTTTGAAGCAGAATACCTATGAGTTCTTCAAAATTTGGGGGTTTTTCTCTTGCTGCAAGTGCTGAAATAAACACTTTGTAATCGGAATGCAAACCTTTCAGGGCAATAGTTACTTGATCAGTACTATCTACTGCTTCACCTATAGCTGCCAAGCTATCACTCAAATCTTTGATGCGAGAAATAAATTTACTTACCCCTTCATTTGCTTCCATCTTAATTGACAGCAATTTGGTCTTCAGAAACAAGATACGATTTGCATCAGTTGTTTCATATAATGTTTTAAGCGTATCCCATGTCTTTTTAGACGTATCACATTTTCTGATGTGAGGGATAATCTTGTCTTGGACAGACATTCGCAGAGTCACCTTGGCTTTGGCTTCCCTTTTGTTCCAATTTGGGATTAATGCAGGATCTGCAGGCTTCAATTCAGTGCCATTCACAATCGTCCAGCCACCGAATTATTCAAGAACAGTCTGCAACTTGAATTTCCAGTTGACATAATTCTCTCCATTTAACTTGGAGGCTTCATTGATGTATGTATCAGCCAGTTGCTGTTGAGTGGTGGCAGCCATTTCACTTAATCTGAGAGGGAGAATAAAAAATCAATCAGTAAAAAAAATTCACCTTTGCATCGCCGGGTTCACAGATTACCAGGTTTTGCTGCTTCAAATATGGCAGAGGCGGATCAAATATGGCAGAGGCAGAGGTTCTGCTGCTTCACGCACAGGATCTTATTTCTCCCTTCGGCGGCAAATCGCTGAACGCTGCGAGATAAGAAGAATTGCTGGCAGATCAGATCGCAGGCAGGCGGAGATCAGATCGCATATCGTTGGTGAACTGCTAGCAGATCGCCGGACACTGGATGAATTGGCTGATCGGAGATGGCTGGATGAATGAATCGTTGATCTCCATGGAATTCTTCACATGTGGAGAGCTCCTTGCTGGATGGTGGCTTCAAATATGCAGCAACTTTTGACTTGCATCACGGGAGCAGCTGTGTCTCCAAACAACTTGCAATAACCAATTGCCAACCAAACGAACCAATAACCATCACTATATTGCTCTGCAACAATAGTAATGAGCCATTAAAAAATTTCTGGCAAAAAAAATTTCTGGAATAACCATCACGGCCGTGTCAACCTCACTCTCACACTCTCAACATGGTGTCTGCACAAGAAAAAAAATTATAATCCTTCATCACTTATGCCCAGCCTTTACTAAGGCATTCACACTGATCTCCACAGCTTCTTATACAGTAGCGGCAGCTTCTTACACACCCGACTTCTCCTTCACAGTGATGGCAACGGCTCTAAAAACTTCCGTCTCCTTCAACGATTGCATCTAGCACTCACCTTACAGCTCTGATACCAAATTAACAGAAATAGAGAGGCAATGTGGAGCAGAGCACAAAGGCTCGCTCTCATACACAAAGGAAAGGCCAAACCAATTCAATTATTGATAGAGAAGTAGTTACAATAAATAGATGACAATCATCATAATGAAACAGATCTTAGATCCAATAAAAGTGGATCTCAAACCAAACCTGCTAAACATAGTAAATACACATCAACCCAATCCCTACAAATCTGCCTATAATTTCTACATTATTCCAACAGTCATTTCACTTTAGGTTATCCGTTGTTGACCCTTACCCCTATGGAAGGAACACGACGTCTTATAGCACCTATACATTTCCTTGGCGATAAAACCTAAACTTACTTTCTTTTACAGAGCACTTCGATCTGAGTAAAAAGTTGTGCTGCAGAGAAAGAACTACTAGATAGGTCAATGCTTCTTGCGGAGTTAGTTGTACTTTAGTTTTACCAGTTACTTCTATATTTATAGGTCTGCTATTTCTTCTCTTTTGACAGAATAAACTCTTCCTATCCGTCGTTGTGAAGCTATGGTGTTCTTTCATACTTTCCTTAAGGAGCAACTAATGTGATGTAGAACATACACTCCATGTATATGCCTTCTGTTAGAAGCCTACATTTGGGAGTCTCTTTTATTACCCCAGTCACGCAAAACTGGAACCTGTGTTTGTCTTCAACCTTTTGGAACAATGTATTCGCATGTCTACATGCCCAATAGACTGGACATGCAACGTGTGAGGAAAGTAGGATGTATACATCATCTTAAGTAGAAAAATTTTTATGCTGACAGAATGCACATTATATTAGTGTTATGTTCCTTGCAATTTTGCGCTATTGCTAGAAAAATTTGTCTATATTTGTGATGATACTGTGCCATTGTGAAGATATGAGAGTGACCATTGCCATTTTTCTTGGTTTTAAAATGGATAAGAACCAACATTGGAAGTAATGTTCCAACAAGCATACAACAAGTAGCATGAATCACTCAACAACTGACATAGATTTCCTAAGTTACAAGGAACAATTTTTCATTCTTTAAGTACAAATGAAATGGTTGTTGTCTATCATCAATATGCAAATAATTCCTTATAGGATTTTTAATGCTTATATAGTGCATGAGGCTGAAGTTGTTATTTTACCTCAAGCAGAGGCTGGCAATTAGCTCTTTATCGAGCAATTAAATAATTGGAGTCATTGTGGTAGTTTCTAATGTAGAATACCTTGTTCCAAAGTAATTTTCTACTCTGCAAAGCTCATGTTTTGTTCGTCTTTAATTATTTTAGTACTATGTCTACTGTAGATATCTCTCTGGACCCTTTTTTACTTGAATTATCAGTGGATGCTTACTCTGTATCCGGTTTGCATAGCTTATTGCTTGCTTGTCTGACTACTCCCAGAGAATATGAGCATAGGATATCTTATTTGTAAGTAGAGAACTTAGGACTACTCCCAGAGATGGAGTCCATGAGAAAAGGAAAAGAAAGCATGGTAACCATGTTATGCATATTGTAACCGTTTATGAAATTAAATGTCACGTGATGCGACAGTTTGGTGGACGTAACCTTGAGTTAGGGGTGAACCACGATGTTCTTCCATGCTACGCCTCATGTTGTTTATCTTCATGTTGTTATCTTTTATTGAATATGGGTGTCTCCGTGTGTTGTGTCTAATGTTCAATTTTCTTCATGTTATTTCTGTACATATGTTCATGTTCTGCAAATTTACAATGGTACTGTAAAAGATAATAAAAAATGTTATTGTTATCTTAATATTTATGGTACACATAGTAAGTAATTTGCAAGGCACTATGATGATGACATGCTTGTATCTTAGGGGATTTAACTTTGAGGAAATTCTCGAATAATTGTTTTACAATGCACGTGGTTTTGACATTAACAAATTCGATTGGACATATTTTATATGAAATTCCATTTAAAGTTTTCCGCTAACAACTTTGACTCATTGTAGTAACAACGGAAACAAAAAATTTACCCCCCCTTTCTTAATAACGGCATGGAGGTATAAGGGGTATGCTACAAATTTTGATGGCATCCATTAACGTTTTAGTGGGTGAGGAAAATACCAAGTGATATAAAATATGAACGTTGATAGGAATGGTGATCGAAGTTTCTAGGGTCCTCAATTCCTTTGAAGTAGTGCTAATCCCCAACACTCCTCAGAGAGGACGGCATATATCCCCAATTTACCAATTAGGCATTGAGGCTTTTGGATTCAGTCGAATGGGTATTAATTAATATTCATTGAGAGAAGTATTATTTATTTATTCCCTTTTTATTTATTTTTACCTTTCCTCCTATTGCAACAAGTTCACGTTTCTAGCAACAAGAAGACAATCCACAAATAGTCGCGTCACCTTGGTAGGAAATTACAAAGCAATTTTAAACATGACCTGCATGAAGGATTGGACGAGTTATTACTTAGGATCAGATTAAGGTTGAATAACCCAATACCCAACAAAAGGGTTTCTCCATTTTTAAACTAAATCCCAAATGAATTGGGCATTCCCCAATCCATACACAGTTTCCAAAAGAAATGAGGGCTCGGCCACGCACCTCCTATAGGTAATGTTAATTCATTGCATTGGTGGTTCAACCATCGTGGGATCCATCCCCACTTATATGCATTTGTTGTGATATGTATTGTGGTGGATTCGCACGTTGAAATGATATGGTTGTTGGTTTATTGATCCAGATGGATATTGGTGGCCACCCACCTATTCCAGTGGCTCAAAACAATTGTCCATTGTGGCAGTTTCGTAGTTATTTTTCTATAATTTTTGGAGTCTTAAACTTTCGGGGCCGTTTTGAGGCCCTAAACGACATTTTTTGGAGATTCGGGCATCCATTTGGCCAACCAAAAGTTGTAAATCTTAGACAGACCTTTCCAAGGAGCTATTGAATGCCCAAATCAGAGATCGTATGCAAATGTTATGACCCGAGGAAGTTGACTGTTCAACTTACCACCTTGGGGCCACAAACTTTATGACGGTTCATCTTCTAGGGTTATGTTTTGGACTTTTGGGGTTCTCACCCTCATTATTATTATAAATAGGCCCCTTTGGCCTCATTTTCTATTCAGCTTGGCACAGATGAGCGTAGCAGCCACATCTCTTCTGAGAGATAGCTACCACCATTCTAGCAATTGTATTACAGTCTCTTCTATTTCCGCCATTTAATAGAATATGTGTTTATTGTATCTCTGTTATATTTGCAAAATGTCTTTGATTATTATTATGTGTATGTTCTTTCATTTCGTTCACGCATAAATCCGGATCATTTATGTGCGTCATCTCCACCCATATGCATTGGATTTGTTGTGTTGGATCATGACTTGTACTGTTGCAACCATTTTATTGGACCACAACGTATGACTTGGATCTGTTCATTGGTCACATTGGAGCGATGTCCTGCTGGTTATTATGGTTGGCTAACTTGTTATTTATTGTGTATGAAATTAATGCTTGACCACGCACCTCCTACAGGTAACCCCAAGCACCCTTGTGCATAATGCTATGATAAACAATAATTTTGTTTTTGATAGTAGTGGATGGTCATTCAAAACCAGGACTGTATGTTCCTAAGGCTCATCCGGTGTAGAAGTTATTGCCCTTAAATATGGAACGAAGAATCACAAAAGGGTTCTTTTACTAAAAGCGTTAATATCCTCTATATCTGGAACATAACATCCAAGGATGAGTGGTTAGGTATACAATACTAAATTCTAAAATGAAGCAAAGAATTTGGGAGCACCCATGAGGGTCGTTGTTTATTGGGAACAAATCCATAGAAATATTTTAGCATTAGTCGAATTGTTTATACTCATGAGTAACTACTAAGTTTTGCAAGTGCATAGTAGTCTATTGTTGCACTGTCTCCTGGGTTTCCATGGAAATAGCACACCGTGTACAAACAGAATAACCATCTTTAATAAGAAAACTCCCTTCTACCTATAACAAAGAACTAGGTCTTATACTCAAGGTAAGGGTTTAATTTATTGCGGATGGATCTTTAAAACTAGAATCATATCGTATGAAACATGGACAATTTGTTCGTATCATTATAATGATTTATTTATTCCAAGTGTTCTAGTATTGAACCCCCAACCAGGACCTTTAGTACAAACACTGCATACAATAAACATGTTCTACTAACAAGGTTGTACTATAACTCTAGCTCCAGTCATTAACAAATATGCTATACTGAAATGTATAAAGGAATAGGACCATATAAAATGGGTCCTTCATTTGAGTGCTCTGTGTTTAATTGACCGAATAGTTTTAGGCTAAGGATTCCTACAAACTTGTTTACAGCACGAATGCTTCACCATTTAAAATAAATAACAACAAAACTCTATACAAAAACCTACAATTGCGAAGTCTAGAATGTAGTGGGAAAAATCACGTTCCTCCCAACTAAAGACTAGGTTTAGCTCTCCCACTTCCTACTCACCCCCGAGCCAAACAATGAATGCCAACAGAAGGGTCGGCTAACCACAACTTCAGTTTTCATATCTTGTTCACATAGTCTTACCTAACACCATGTGCTCACGCAGCAAGAGTTCATTTGTTCTGCATACTAAGTAGCATCTTGCCTCCCCCATATGCTTCCTTTTTATTCCATTTTTTCCTAGGTATTTTCGTATTAGCAACCGATTCCTCATGGAATTCACGGAGCTAATAAATCCTTGATTTCCAGGGGGTGTCCAGTGCCAGAAAAGAACCTCTAACACCAGTTTCAATTTCTCTGAAGTTAGCCCTGACTTGTCCCTTGTTGTTTCATGCATGTTTCCTCATTTAACCTGGTTGTTTCCACTTTATTCTTTCAAACTTTAACGCTAAGGTTTTTATTACATCAATCCTTCTAGGAATCCTTGGCATATTTATCCATCAACCGTATTTATTAAACAATTAAAACAAATAAAACTCTTCATTAACAGACTGTATTTTTGGGGGATGTTACACAAATCATCCCTCCCATTGAGAAACTTCGCCCTCCCTTAGTCAAAGATGTCGCTTTTGTGTTATGACCACTTTCTGCTTTTCCTGGCTCATAAGGAAACCGTTCTTTCCTTCCAAAAACCTTCCTGCTTTTCTCCTTACACGTTTTGTGAGTTCTCTAAGTGGCAAATCCTCCCTCACTTTGCAAAACTTTCATGCTTTTACCTCTGTCTACTTTTCTTCTACTTTTAGGCAATTTCCCTTTATTTCCTTAATTTCTTTTGTCATGGAGTTTCTTATTTTTCACCTAGGAAATTAGACTTGACTGCAATGTCCCCTCTTGACTTGGAAAGTTTATTTCCACATCATTTAATTGCATAATTAATAAAAGGGCTGAAATAAAATTAAATACATGCCTCAAAATAATTATTAGCAATATTTTTTCCTAGGAAGAATAATCAATGTCAATTTGATCCCTTAGTAACTTTGGCAAGGCTAGCACTTTTAATGGTCAAATTCAGGGGACATGGTAGTTACAAAAATGGAGATAATGTGGGGTTATGAAAGTGGTGTTAATCTTTATGATGCAAAAGTGGAGTTTGTAGAAAATGACATTGTATGGTGTATTGTGAATGACACCAAAAACTGATCCTAGACGGATTATATTTTTAGGTGCAAAACACTGAAGCTAATCCTACATGGATTAAAATTTAGTGGTGCCAAATTAAAACTAGTATGACCATAAGTAAAATGGTCGTTGAACACAATTAGGAGAACCCAGCCACTTAGTTTTATGGTGATGGATGGCTATTAAACATAGGCTTAACATTAAACTAAAATCTTAATCAATATACATTTAAGAATTAAAAGATATGATGACTATGAAATGAATCAATGATGTACACTTGTTACCCTTTGGTTAATCTTGTTGATCCCCAAATGGAAGTCCATAATATGAGATAATATCTAAACAACTATCACCTTAATTAATATATATGTATAAATATGAATATTTAATATAGGTGTATATAGTGTAAATCAATTGAAACTAACAAATTGTGCAACAAAAGAACTATAAAAACATGTCATATTAAGCAAGGCTCTGTATTATAAGAATTTATTTTTTCATTGCACCTAAAGAATTTAGGTGTTCATCCCACTATGGAAAAGATGTGTAACCTTCCCAAAGATTAAAATTTTTAAAATATATGACATCTCATAACTAATAAAATATAAAAAGTAATTAAAAAAACTATGTTAGCTTATAAAAAATAAAAATAAAAACATAGATTTATTTAAACCGGGCTCTATTAACCATTGTGTAGATTAACCTTTCTTTAACAACTTAATGACATGATAGAAGAGTAAATTATTAAGTTATCTTTTTCCAAGCAATTATTGAGTAATGATTAATGTTGAACTCATCCAATTCAACTAAATTTACAAAATAGAAAACATTTTTTTCTTATATCAACATTAAAAATATTAATATTAACATAGATCCATCCTAAACTAGGATCTACTAAGGACCTAGAGGGATCCAATTTCTTAAGGTGTAATTTTTTTACACATTAAGAAAAAAATTATTGGATCCATCTTCAAGCTTAATAGATTAGAGTTTAGGATGGATCTATGTTGGTATATAATACACATGTATGTTGTTCAAAGGATTATAAAATAACAAATCATTCAAATCTATATTTAGGTGGATGGGGAAAAGGAATAATTCAAAGCTATATTTAGGCTCATAGGAATTTAGATATTATAGATTTTGATATCAAGTTTTTTGGGTTTTGAATGTTATTTGTTTTATGTTTATATTAATTAGTTTAGGGTTTAAGTTATAATATAAATAGAGAACTATAACAGTATAGTAATTAGCCTAATTCTTAGATATTGTTTAATAGTCAACCATCTCCACAAAAAAAACCTTCACCAACTAGGTTATTTGTAGTCATGTTATTTAATAATAAATATGTATTTTTATAGTAATGATAAAACAAAACAACCATACTATATTTAACAATTTTGTATTTTTATAAAAAAAAATTAAGCAAAATTTGATGTGAATGATTATTGATATAGTATGGGGGTGAAACTCTTATGCAGTGAAAACCCTTAGTGAAGCTCTGCATTGAAAATAGTCGATGAGTTGTGCAGTTAAAAACTTGGTAAAATTTCTGGGAGAAGCTCTGCGGTGAAATATTCTTCATCTTTTATTTGGGAGATCTAAATTAGGTGCATACCTTCATTTCATCTCTATTTTATTTATTTTATTTTATTTCTTAATTGTTTTTCTATTTTTAGTTTTAGTTTTTCTATATACACATTTACATAAATATGAGTAATTCATTGCATTTTCCGAAAAATGTTAAATAAAGAGCTAGCAAAGTTACCCTACAAAAGCTTTATGAATTTATGGAGTCACTAGAGTAACTTAGGGAAGAAGGAGAGGCCAAACATTATGAATATATAGAATTCCTAGAAATGTAGGGAAGAAAGATAATCTAAACTCGAAATAGAGTTAAAAGCCATGGTCCATGGCAAATTAACATGATTTTAAGAAGAGATCCAAAAATAATTAGAGGATAAGATAAAATACTGAAGAACAAGTAGAGATAATCGAGACTAGACTGCATGCAATAGAAATTAAACAAACACTCGAACAAGAAGAGGCAGATACAATAGAAAATATTAAGTTAAATGATAGGATTAAAGATTTAGAGGAAAAAGTTAACCACAACCTAACCCTAAATAATATAGAAGGTTAAATAGATATCAAACTCATTAAAGATTCAATGAATAATCTCATAGCCTTAGACCATGAGCATAACAAAAGAGATTTAAACCTCATAATTTTTTTTTAAAAATGGAGGAAGAAGAGGATACGATAGTCGTTGTCATAACCCATTAAAACTGTAATACCCCATTACAACGCAGCCTAAAAAACACAAGGAGTAAGTAAAATGTATTGTAAGTAATTCAAACTTCATCAATGTGTGAATGAAGCTGATAAGGTTAGGCGACTAGAAAACCTTACACAACTTAAACGAATATTGGGGGACGAATCCACTAGGGGAAAGGTAAGCAATGAGGGAAACCTTAGAGGTTGACTAAAGGTAACTAGGTATCATCATGGTGTTGATGAGGAAACCAACCACCGTCCTCACCTTCGACCTTAAGTCACTTAATAGACACTATTCAATTTCTTACATGCTTAATTTGTAATCTACCCTTTTAATTTATATAATCCATTTTATTGTGAACATTCGAGCCTAGCGCTCGATCATGAAGAAATTATCGCATAAAACACACCTTGAGAAACTAAGAGTAACTATAACTAGTAAAATACAAATAAATCATAAAGATGTTTTATGAGGAATAGGAACCTTCACCACAATGAGGTTACTCCCACCTCACATTAATCAAAGGTATTGGAAGGAAGAAGACATATATATTATATATAGAACATTATATATAATAGTGGAGCATTATACGGTGAAAGAAATTACACACACACACACATATATATTATATATAGAACATTTTATATATCTATAGTGGAGAATAATATCAACATTTACTTATGCTTATTGAATTACCTTGATTTATAGTCGTTGATTGTGGAGGTGTTATTGAATTACCTTGATTTATAGTCGTTGATTGTCGAGGATTTATTGAATTACCTTGACTTATAGTTGTTGATTATGGAGGCGTTATTGAATTACCTTGATTTATGTTAACTATTGAGAGTCATTGATTGTGGATGAATTATTAAATTATCCTTGTATTTATTAAATAGAATGAAAAAAAAAAAATCACTCGTGGATTGGGCGCAATTTCCCTCCCATAAAGGATGGAAGATTTGGTGGAGACTTTATGATAACCAGGAATCTTGGTTATATATCTTGACACAGGTTCACCTTCTCCAAAACAGAGAGGACACAGTGCGCTCTGCATGTGTGGATTGCATGCATTCTTCTCCTATCCATGATCCTATTTATGGAGGCCTATGCTTGATCGAAGCACGGGTTGGCATAGTGTAATACACTTTGGGGTGTTGGGGCCTGCATGGCTGGAAATGAATTTTTGCCATAGTGTTTGTGCTTTTGTTCATCTGAAATTGGGTAACGTGTTTGAATCTACATTTCTTACGCATTTTGATATGAAGAACCCTAGACACATTTTACAGGGTCATTGTTTTATGTGAGGAACGGTAAGGCATCTAGTTCTGCATTGTATGTGAAGATCCGTGAGGAATCCAGTCTATGTTTGATGTGAAGAGCCCAAGAGGGATCCTATTTTCATTTGGCGATTGATAAATGCGGAGTATAAATTTACTGCCTGTAATTTGTTGAAAAGCTGAGAATGTATCTTGTTGAAAACGTCAAGTATAAATTACTTTCTATTATTTGTTTACTGTCCGTGATTTATTTGAAATTTGAGCATGTATTTTGTTGAAAATGTCGAGCATAAATTTACTGCTTGTGATTTGTTTACTGCCTATGATTTATTGAAAATATGAGCATGCATTTTGTTGAAAGCACTGAGTATAAATTTACTTAATGTGATTTGTTTGCTGCTTGTGATTTATTGAAAATATGAGTATGTATTTTGTTGAAAACGCCAAGTATAAATTACTGGATATGATTTGTTTATTGCATGTGATTTATTGGAAATATGAGCATGTATTTTGTTGAAGAGGACGAGTATAAATTTACTTCCTTTGATTTGTTTACCGCCTATGATTTATTGAAAATATGAGCATGTATTTTGTTGAAAACGCCGAGTATAAATTTACTGTCTGTGAGTTATTGAAAATCTAAGCATGTATTTTGTTGAAAACATCGAGTATAAATTACTTCCTGTTATTTGTTTACTGCCTGTGATTTATTGGAAATATGAGCATGTAGTTTGTTGAAGATGTCAAGTATAATTTACTGCCTATGATTTGTTTACTGTGAGTAATTTTTTGAAAATATGAGCATGTATTTTGTTGAAAATGCCGAGTATAAATTTATTGCCTTTGATTTATTTACTGCGTGTGATTTATTGAAATTGAAGCATGTATTTTGTTGAAAACATCGAGTATAAATTTACTACCTATGATTTCTTTACTTCTCGTGATTTATTTAAATCGAACCGTGTATTTCGTTGAAATGCCGAGTAGGAATGTACCACCTGTGATTTGATAAACGCTAAGCATGAAGTTACTTCTTGTTATTTGTTAAAATATGAGCATATACTTGTTGAAACAATGAGCATGAATTTCTCTTGGCCATTTAATACACTCTTATCCTAAATTTTTTGCGTACGATTTGATAAAACTCTAGTATCAATTGCTTCCCGAAATCTTATGTAGATGTGGAAGTTGCTAGTGGTTTAGGTTAATTCTGACCGAATCTACTACCTGGAGCATGAAGTCACTGCTTGTTATTTGTTAAAATCTTAGCATATATTTGGTGAAATGCTAACCATGAATTTATTGTCGGCAATTTGATACACTCTTAGCATAAAATTGCCACGGACAATCGATACTTTAGTATGAATTTGCTTCCTAAAATATTATGTAAAATGGGGAAGTTACTAGTGGTTTAAGTTGGTTCTGATTTACATCTAGAAATAGGTTTCACATTTGCATTTGTAATCAAATATGTTTATGACTACTTTCTCCTAAAGATCTGAAATAGATATTCCTTGTCTATGTTTCATTAAAAACTTAGAGTTTGGTTTATGGGTGCGTTACTTGAAGGTTTTGGAATAAATTTTCCAAATTGCGGGTAGAGAACGTCTATTGTAGACATTCTTAAAGGATGTTTGAGCAAATCATGATCTTTGAAATCTTTCCTACATTTAGGTTGAATAGATCGGTGTATTAAAACCTAGATAGTGACCCTGACTCTAAAAGGGAACAAACACCTTTTTCCTTTGTTGATTTACGACTAGATCTGGATGTTTATTTTGAGTATAAACTATGCCTTGATAGGAATGGTCATTGCCTACTTTGAGTTATGCTCAAATCTGATTATATGTTTCTGGACTGAGACCTCTACCAAACAAATCCTTTGTCTATTTTTTCACGTACTGAATGATTGTTGTAGATATGATTGTTGTTCTACATGATTATAACGGTTAGGATTGATTTCAAGTTATTATGCATCAGACTAGTAGTATTGGTGCTCTTAAATTGTTTTCATTGAAGAAAAAAAATACACCATATACCTAAGGATCTACAAAGAAGTTTATGGGGTATGTTACATATGGTATTCGGGATGAGGTTGCAGCACTTGGGCCTATTAGGGCTCAAAATGATCATACAGATTTTATTTTAGGAACTAATGACCAAATTCTTCTTAGAGATAACATGAACCATCTAGTTCACACAAAGGTACAACAACGAAACCTTTGAGATGCACCAAGACAAGGATATATATTAGTGACCTGGTATTTATGCAAGAGAGATTGGAACAACTTCTCCAAAAATTACAAAGAGATGGCCCATTGCTTTCTCCACCTCAATGTTTGGCCCAACTAGATAAGTACATAAGTATATTTCTTACTTCCAAAGATGTTTTACGAATTTCTAATACAATAGTTTCATCTCTATTGAGTTGCACAAATATAGTTTAGTGAGGTATAGAAGTCTTCATAAACGAACTCTTGGTAGATGAAAATATTATGGTAATTTCTATTATGAATAGTAATGTGGAACTTTGAATTGCTTAAAGAAGTAAACTTTAGAAACTATATTCATAGTTTGAACTACCCACTCATGATATCACATAGTTCGAAAAAGATTCTTAGAACTTCCATGGTGACAATTGAAATAGGTTACATTGTAAAACATGGTGAATGTTGTTGTGAAGGACTAGCATTGAAAGGGTTACGTCACTATTAATAAAATGTAGGGCTGCTAAAGATCTAATGAGAATTGTCTATAGATTATAAGTCTTCTAGACCTGTTTTAGTGTTCATTATTGGTAAAAGTTAAATGTACGTGGCTGATGACAGTATATTTCAAGTCGATTTGAAGGTTCCATTTTGTTAGGGAAAAATATAAATATATGTACATATATATCAAACATACCTTATACATATTTTTCTTAGAGAGAAAAGTAGTAAAATGTTCTTGGAGATAACAAGGTAGCTATTAAATGGAACTTGCTAACTTGATCATTTAAGAAATTAGTGACTACATTACCCTAAACTCTTTTAAATATTAGATAAAGTTATCTTGTATAGTAAAAATCTTGAGCATGAAGATAAGTGATGCTAAAAGAGTAATTATGTTAAAGACATATGTTGTTAGGATTCTACAAAATATAAATGGTATCAAATAAATGTTAGTAGGGTTAAAGGTACAAATGTACAAACACTAACATTATATTAAATGTGAAACACCTCTTTACATTTTCAATTTCTTGTAAACAAGAATAAATATTTGCATTGAATCGTGTGTTAGCACCATTTTAGTTTTGCTGCATAAATCCTCATTGCCTGAAAATTCTGAGTTTCTCTTGAGGATCAAATGGTTTTTAAACATTCCTCATTAAAACAATTTACTAAAATTATGAGGTGGCCCGAGAAAAAGTTAAAGGCTTTTGGTTAAGAAGGAGATATTTTATAGAGACAAATTATTCATTATGAATAATATTTACAAAAATTCATGAAATAAATTTTGTAAAAGGAGGCTAAAGGTTATGTTTTATAAAAATAAACGAAATTTATTTTTATAAATCCAAAAAGAATTTGGATATTTTATGGAAAAACTAAATGAGATATTTTACCAAGAGGTATTTTAGGCAACGGCCAAGTGCTCAAGAAATTATGATGTCACTTTGTTTATTGGCATAAAGTCAAATTGGGCTTGAACACCAACCTGCCACTTTTGTAGCAAAATTAAACATAGATCAATGGCTCATATCAAACTCACTCACATCCAATGGCCAAAAGAAATTTCACATTGTGAAGTTGCACGGAGCAATTAAATTTTTCAACTTGCGAAATGATGTTAAATGGTAGATAGGTTTTAACGGTCATATTGGTAGGTGAGGAAAATCCATGGCTCAAATAAATTTCACATTGTGAGGATGCACGAGATAATGAACTTTTTCAATTTGTGAAATCATTTAAAATCCTGCATATTTCAATGGCCATAATATGGCTAGGAAAGGATGAACGACGTGAATGTAACATTGTCAACTACCAAGGAGAAATGAAGTTTTACAATTCACAAAATTTTAAATGGTGAGAAGATTAGGGCACATGTTGAATTGGAAAAGAAAATTGATGGTTGTAAAGCTTTCGGCTGGACTAAAATGCCATTCAGTTAATGGTTCAATATTGGATGGAATGAGAAAATAAAAACATGTGTTTTTATCCCATTCTTTGAGAACGAGATGGGTGATCCTAAATGTTTTCATTCAGAAAAAATGAATGGTGTTTAGAGTTCAATGGTTCTACACTTTGTTTGAGTCTCGTGATGACAATTTTCAGATAGCATATTTATCATAAAGAGAATTTACAGGCGTTTATTGAAGCGACCAACAAATGTTTCCCTATAAATGGTTGTTTTTGTCATTATTTTAAATCAATTGTTCCTTCCAAACCCAGATGAATTTTCATGAAACACCTATCTACAATAAACCCTATTAGTTTTTCCCTAGGAGCTGTGGATTGAGAGAGTCGAAGTCATCTTCAGAGAGCAATTCTCCTGACTTTTAAATGACTATTTTAGTCAGTTATTTCAATCAATTGTTTTCGGAAAACCATAAAGAATTTTCCAAAATTGAATGAGATTTATCTTAAGGACAGGATCATGTTCAATAACCTCCTTCAGTTTTTACACAGGTCATATGGGTTAGGAGAAACAAAGTGATTTTTACAGGCTATGTTTTAGGTTTTCCAAAGGACCATTTGAGACATCACATTCAAAGAATTTTTTCAGCCCAATGGAGTTGAATTTCAAGAAACAAAGAGAGATTTCTATTTATAATAGGAATATATAAAAAAATTCCTTCATTTTTTACACAGGTATCACAGGTTGGGAGAATTTAAAGTATCTTCACATGGTATATTTCTAGAAATTTACAGGTTTACTGTCTGAGTCATTAGTTTCAAAATCAAATCCTAATGAGCTAGAGCTAAATCAAAGGAAACAAAGACATGGGTTTTGTTGCGAACATGTCCACTTACAAAAACCTTGTTTAGTTGTTGCACAAATGTCACCATTTGAGGTATGAAAGAGGGGATTTAAGCCTTTTTTCTAGTAGTCCGCATTTTACTTTTGTCTTATGTGAATCGTGGTGTGTAGGCCATGTCCGAAGTTTGTTGGAAGATGTTCTTCGATTGTAAAAAATTTTGATTCCCGAATATTGGTTTAGGAAGTCCAAAAATGTTATAAATGTACTTCCTGAAGAAGGAGAAAGGGTTGAAACCGATGTAATTTTGTTGTGTATGCTTTCAAGAGTATTTTAGTAAAGTTGTAGAGCCGCAATGTTTTACACAAGGATTCATGTGTTGTTTGTATTACAGTGTGTTGCTTCCTTTCTCATGTGAATGTTTTTCCAGTTTATCTTCTCCATTATGTTTTCTTTCATGTCTGAAATAAGTGTATAATAGTTTGGAATTCATACACGCTATGCTCCGTCTGTTGTTTCAGATATTCGCCAAAGCTTTCTTCTAAAGTTAATACATAATTCATTTTCCAATGCTCTGTGTTGATGGTCTGTTCATGTTCTTATTTTCCACTAGGCAATTATAATTTGACTGTGATTGGATGTCTATCTTGCCTCTGTGCTGAAATCACCTGCATAAGTTCTATTTATTTTTGTTACACATCTTGAATCCATTGCCCAATGGTTCTATGTCTTGTTTCAACCAATTTTACAAGTAATTTATAATTTCATTTGTACATATCTGGCATTTTTAATATTTGGTGAGAGATCCCTCTCCGAAGAGTAGAAGGCCAGTTCTCTCTTTGAAAGTGGTTCTGCTGTTACCCGGGAGCAAGCCTTCCGCAACCTTCGGGCTCAATTCCGGTGCTAACAAACTGGCATCGTTGTGATGGACGAGATTGAATATCATCCCTGGGAATAATGACAAAGATTCAAAGGATAAATACTTTCTGTGGGAAAACAGAGATTCTTACATGTGAAAAAGGTTGTATCATTTTCGCTGGTGACTCCACAAAATATTTTGGAAGGTGACTCCACTCAAAAGACTGGTGATTAAAAAGACAGAGACAGGGATAGGTCTTAAACCTTCCTTGGATTCAAACAAAAGGTTTATATCTAACTGTTAATGGTGAGCAATGGTCGGACATCAAGAAGGTCCTGTCTCTTTTCTCCTGGTGACTCCATTCTTCATAATGTTCTATGGCAGCTCCATTCCCAAACGAGGTTGCAAAGTTTGAGGAGTTGACTCAGTTTCTCCACCATCAAGATGACTTCTCGGGCTACAAGGTATGCTCCTATGAATCTTGCATCCATTCCTGGTTACCCCAATAAAATAACTCTGGTAAATTGGCAAAGATACCTTCCAAGATTCGATGATGATAAGGGTGATGATGCTGCCATTCATTTATTTAGATCTCATAAGCATATACATAAGCTAGGAGTGGGATGGCATGAATATTCTTTAATGAAATTGTTTATGTTTAGTTTAGATGGATATGCAAGGTATTGGTATGAGGGATTGCCAGCAGGGAGTTTATCCTCCCTTAAATACTTTCATACCATATTTCATGAACATTTTGAAAGGAATTATCCTTATTTGTTGTTACTTCAAGATTGTTGCACACACGATAGAGAGTTCATTGAAAATGTGAAAGATGAGTGTGGTGATGGTCAATATTTGGATGAAGAGGTTTTAGATATATTACATGAATATTCATCTCAAAAAGAAAGACAAACCAATAGCCACGATATTTAAGAAATTTTCCAATAGTTAGTACTGTCTTCCTTGACTGAAGTTGAAATAGACCAAAGCTCAAATTCAACCAGTTATATCTCTCTTCCTAAAATTGATGATGATTTGCAGCATTCTTATCATTCTCTGTGTGACCAAGAGAGAGGTTGGGACTTCCAATCAGATCCTTCCTCATATTATTCAACTTCCAAATTTTTGTTACAAGAAGAGGCCTCCCCTTCTCAATCAGAAAATTCATTTTCGCAACAGCAATATCTTGAAAGTTACAATGCTTGTGTGATTGATTACACAGAAGATGATAATTCTAGAAAATTTCAGTCTTGTAGTCCCTCCACATGTTCATTTTCTGAAAATGCAAGTAAAGAGAAATCATATTTTGAAATAATGGTTGAAGGGAGACTATTGCATGTTGATCAAATTCAAATTTCACCTAGATATTTACATGAATATATAAAGCTCTCTTTGCTTGAAGAAGATGATCAGCTTAGTGATTTGAAAGGAGATGGGTGTACTGATTTTTTTTCTAAAGAATGCAATCAACCTACCACACTTTTTGTTAGTAAAGAAAATTTCATTCCAATCCAAGATCAAAATTTTGAAAACAGAGTGGAAACTGAACATGTTGAAAGTGATTGTTTGCCATTGTGTTTTCCTTCATTTGAGTCGTTAAAAAAGAGACTTAAAGTTTTCAATCAAAGACAGAAATTTGATATTGTGGATGAAGGTATAAATTTCCTTGGAATGGATGATGAGTGAGAAGGGAAGTTATGCAATCAATCCCATCCTTTAGAAAATCTAGCAGTATGTAATGAAGAGTTGAATAATGAAGAAGAAGACGGGGGTTCTCAAATGGATGTTTCTTTTTGTTTTTCAAATTCAGAAATGTTTTGTCAATAATAAATCTATTTGCTCGATCCTATTGAATAAATGAATGATGTTTCTGATGAAGCATATAAAGAATATGAACTTTTAAAATCAGAAATTTTAGATGAAGTTGTGGATGTCTCTCCTAGAAATTGTCATGAGTTTTCCTTGCATAGTTCTTTTGAAGATCAGTTTGATAGCATGCAAGGGAATTTAGAGTTGGGACAACTCTCTCATGATAAGATAATGACAAAAAATTTTGAAAGTTGTCATGCATTTTATGATCTAGTGGCTGATTACATAGATGAATTTTGTAGTGGTAATGGTTGGTTATATCTCTACTGTAAAGATCAATTTCTTTATTATAACTTTTTTCCATTAAGTCTGTCATCTCTGTGTTTTATCAAACATAAAGAGAAAGTTGGTTTATGGGATCATTTGCTTGAGTGGCGTCATTGGAAGTCAGAAATTACTTGATTGAACATTGATGCTTAGTAAGTGGGGTAGGTGAGTAAAGATGAATAAGCTTGACATGGTGAGCATTCCATTTAGCAAATTTCGGTTTGTTTTCAGTTTTAGTTTTAATTTGAGTTTCAATTTTAAAGTTCAGATGTGCAGTTACAGTTGTCTTCAGTTTTCAGAATGTGGATAGGTGACAAGTGACAAGTTGAAAGAGTGAGATTTGTTTGTAGAATGTTTTCAGTTGGTGGTTCAATTAAGAATAGGTTGAGGATTTCAAAGAAAATTGGGAGCATCCCAATGGATTTGGCACTTAGTCTACGGAGGTTCTTCACTACCTCACTGGGAGGATAGCATGCCTTGTGGATCCAACTATTAGCACCATTTTATTTTTGCTGCATAAATTCTCATTGCCTGCAAATTCTGAGTTTCTCTTGAAAATCAAATGGTTTTCAAACATTCTTCATTAAAACAATTTATAAAAATTTCGAGGTGGCACAAGGAAAAGTTAAAGGCTTTTGGTTAAGAAGGAGATATTTTATAGAGACAAATTATTTATTATGAATAATATTTAAAAAATTCATGAAATATATTTTGTAAAAGGAGGCTAAACGTTATGTTTTATAAAAATAAACGAAATTCATTTTTATAAATCCAAAAGGAATTTGGATATTTTATGGAAAAAGTAAATGGGATATTTTACCAAGGGGTATTTTAGGCAAAGCCCATGTGCTCAAGAAATTATGATGCCACTTTGTTTCTTGGCATAAAGTCAAATTGGGCTCTCACACCAACCTGCCACTTTTGCAACAAAATTAAACATAGATCAATGGCTCATATCAAACTGAGTCACATCCAACGGCCAAAAGAAATTTCACATTGTGAAGTTGCACAAAGCGATTAAATTTTTCAATTTGTGAAATGATATTAAATGGTAGATAGGTTTTGATGGTCACATTGGCACGTGAGGAAAATCCACGGCTCAAATAAATTTCGCATTATGAAGATGCACAAGATAATGAAAATTTTCAATTTGCGAAATTATTTAAAAGCCCCCATATTTCAATGGCCACGATATGGTTGGGAAATGATGAACGGCGTGAATGTATTTCGCATTGTCAACTAGCAAGGAGAAATGAAGTTTTACAATTTGTGAAATTTTAAATGGTAGGAAGCTTAGGGCATATGTTGAATTGGAAAATAAAATTGATGGTCGTAAAGCTTTCTGCTGGACAAAAATGCTATTTAGTTAATGGTTCAATATTGGATGGAATGAGTAAATAAAAACATGTGTTTTTATCCGAGTCTTTGAGAATGAGATCAGTGATCCTAAATGTTTTTGTTCAGAGAAAATGAAGAGTGTTTAGAGTTCAATGGTTCTACACTTTGTTTGAGTTTGGTGATGACAATTTTTAGATAGCATATTTATCATAAAGAGCATTTATAGGCGTTTTTTGAAGCGACCAGCAAATTTTTCCCTATAAATGGTTGTTTTTGTCATTATTTTAAATTAATTGTTCCCGCTGAACCAAGATGATTTTTCAAGAAAAGAGATATTTTTTTCTTAATAACACACCTATATACAATAACCTCTCTTAGTTTTTACCCATGAGCTGTGGATTGAGAGAGTTGAAGTCATCTTCAGAGAGCAATTTTTCATATTTTTAAATGACTATTTTAGTCAGTTATTTCAATCAATTGTTTCCAGAAAACCATAAAGAATTTTCCATAATTGATTGAGGTTTCTCTTAAGGACAGGATCATGTTCAATAACCTCCTTTAGTTTTTACACAGGTCCTATGGGTTATGAGAAACAAAGTGATTTTTACAGGCTATGTTTTAGGTTTTCAAAAGGATTGTTTGAGACATCACATTCAAAGAATTGTTTCGGCCCAATGGAGTTGAATTTCAAGAAACAGAGAGAGGTTTTTCTTCATAACAAGCATATATCCAAAAAAATCCTTCAGTTTGTACACAGGTATCAGAGGTTGGGAGAATTAAAAATATCTTCACAGGGTATTTTTCCAGAAATTATAGGTTTATTGTGTGAGTCATCAGTTTAAAAATAAGATCGTGAGCAACTGGAGCAGAATTGGAGGAAACGAAGACATGGTTTTTGTTGGGAACATGGCCAATTACAAAAAAAATATTTCATATTTGTCACATCTATCACCATCTAGGATATTCCGGAGGGGCTTTAATCCTGTTTTTCTAGTATTCTGTATTTTATTTTTCTCTTATGTGAATCGTGGTGTGTAGGCCACATCCGAAGTTTGTTTGAAGATGCTCTTCAATTGTAACAAATTTTGATTCCTGAATGTTGGTTTAGGAAGTCCAAAAATGTTATAAATTTACCTCCTGAAGAAGGAGAAAGGGTTGAAACCAATGTAGTTTTGCTGTGTATGCTTTCAAGAGTATTTTAATAAAGTTGGAGAGCCGAGGTCGACGTTTTACACAGGGATTCATGTGTTGTTTGTATTACAATCTATTGCTTCCTTTCTCATGCGAATGTTTTTCCAGTTTATTTTTTCCATTATGCTTTCTTTCATGTCTGAAATAAGTGTATAACAGTTTGGAATTCATATATGCTATGCTCCGTCTGTTGTTTCAGATATTCACCAAATCTTTCTTCTAAACTTAATACAGAATTCATTTTCCAATGCTCTGTGTTGATGGTCTGTTCATGTTCTTCTGTTCCACCAGGAAATTATAATTTACTGTGATTGAATGGCTATCTTGACTCTGTGCTGAAATCACCTTGATAAGTTCTGTTTATTTCTGTTACACATCTTGAATCCATCACCCAATGGTTCTATGTCTTGTTTCAACCAATTTTACAAATAATTTATAGTTTCACTTGTACATATCTAGCATTGTTAATATTTGGTGAAAGATCCCTCTTGGAAGAGCAGAAGGCCAGTTCTCTCTTCGAAAGTGGTTCTGCTGTTACCCAGGAGCGGGCTTCCGCAACCTTTGGGGTCAATTTCGGTTCTAACAACATGGTTACACCAATACATGGCAATCGAATGGTTATGATTAAAAGGCCACAATAGAATTGCATATATGCACAATAAGTCAACAATGGCATAATTGTTGTTGAGGTTGTATGACTAACTATAACTAAAAACAATTTTTTTTTATTGGGCATATTAGATCTTATGTGGGAAGAACTAATGATTCTCAAGATTAGGTTCATAAAGAGGAATTAGTTTGGACAAGACCTCTTATATTTCACCTATAGGTACGAATTTGGGTGTTAAATGGATATGCTATAAGGGATAATTATGTTTTGTTATTGTCAAAACTAATCTTGCTATCATCATAGTCCATAAATTAATGGGCCTAGAAATTGTTAGTTTGTTGTTATGTATAACAATGAATGATCAGAGAAGTGAATGTTATTTGGTTTCAAAAAGAAGATGTTATCTTGTATTTTATTATAAAGTGACTCTTATTTACCTTATAAAGAGTTGCTATTTAATTTTTGAATGTTGTTATGAGTGAATGACATTAGGCTACTTATGAACTTGTACTAAAGTGTAGATAAGCTATCATGGATAGTACAATGGATTGTACATAGAACTGATGATGTTATAGTTGCATAGAAAGGGTGCACTAGTATAAAATCTCTTATCTTATTTTCTGATGTTCAAGAAATATTGTGACTAAAAATGTGACTTAAGAAGATAAGATGGAAAAAGATGGTAAGAAGTTTACTTCAAAAGATTGATGTTATTGGAATCAATGATATGATATTGTAACTAACCATCTATGGAGAAGCTGCAGGCATGGGACCTTTGTCTATGAAGACAACCATGGGTTCCTGACTCTAAGAAGTTAAAGGATATGAGAGAAATCTCATGCACATAAAGTTGTTTCATGAAAAATGTGGGCATAAACAAAGTGTACAGGAGGTACATGTTTTTCCCCCAACCAGCTAGACACCAGTATGCATTCTGGGGATGCCCATGTATAAGACATTCTGGTTAGGATTCTTTCCACACACATTCATGCCATAAGAGGACTGTCACAAGAGTGGGGGCTCCATGAAGACCTATAAGTATTATGGTGTCCTAGAAATGAAGCACTTGAGCTTGGTAAAGCACCCTGAATAGCACAGGTAGGAGATACACCTGAAGAAGGGTATCGTCCTCCTGTTGGGCAGCTTGGATTTGTACTCAGAGTACTTGCTTGGACAGAGGACGCTAGAAGATCCTAGAAAGTCACTTGCAAAGTACTAGAAAGGGTAGATGTTCTATAAGTAAACTCATTCCTACGAGGTAGTATGTTTATCTATAGGTAAACACGATAGATAGGAATGCTAGAATCATTGTGAACCATGAAATCAAATTGTGTTAGATTTTGATTTATACCAATCATGTTGATATTGACCATAGTAGACATACATAGGTATATTCTAAAGTATTCAATAAATAAGGACACCCCAAAAAAGGTCGAATGCAACATGTTTTAGTAATTCAATAATTTGTTAAAATTATATATCAATATGATGTTGTTCTAGGTAGACCTAGTGATATTTGCAGAAAACAGGTAAGAGGAGCACAAATTGAAGGACATTGTAAAGGATGTGGAAGAAAGCAATTATAAGATAAAGGAAAAGTGAAAAGGAAGATTTGAATTACATTTAACATTGAGGACGGTGTTAATTTTAAGGGGGAAAGGATGTAATACCCCCTTACAATGTGACCTGAAAAAAATAAGGAGTAAGTAAAATACACTATAAGTAATTTGAACTTCGTCAATGTGTGAATGAAACTCATAAGGTTAGGTGACTGAAAAACATTACACGAATTAAATGAAGATTGGGGGAAGGAACCACTAGGGGAAAGGTAAACAATGAGAGAAACCTTGGAGGTCAAGTAAAGGTAACTAGGTATCATCGTGGCGTTGATGAGGAAACCATCCACCATCCTCACCTTCGACCTTAAGTCACTTAATAGACACTAGTAAAATTCTCACATGCTTAATTTGTAATCTACCCTTTTAATTTAGATAATTCATTTTATTAGGAATATACGAGCCTAGGAATTGAGCATGAGGAAATTGTCGCATAAAACACACCTTGAGAACCTAAGAGTAACTACAACCAGTAAAATACAAATAAATCATAAAAATATTTTATCAGGAATATGAACTTTCACCATGATGAGTTTACTCCCACCTCACATGAATCAAAGGTATTGGAAGGAAGAAGAAATCTATATTATATATAGAGCAATATATAGTGAAAGAAATTTCATATATATTATATGTAGAACATCATATATAATAGTGTAGCATTATATACTGAAAGAAATTATATATAGAGAGAGAGAGCATTTTATATATTTATAGTGGAGAAGAATATCAATATTGACTTATGCATATTGAATTACCTTGCTTTATAGTCATGGATTGTGGAGGCGTTATTAAATTATCCTTGTATTTATTAAATATATTGAAAAACAAAAAAAAAATCACTAGTGGGTTTGGCGCATGCCTCTATGTATTTAAACCACTAGTGAAAACGGGGCAATCTGCCTCCCATAAAGGATGGAAGATTTGGTGGAGTCTTTACGATAACGAGGAATATTGGTTATATATCTTAACACGGGTTCACCTGCTCCAAAATAGAGGGGAAACAGCGCGCTGAGCATGTGTTGATTGCATGCATTCTTCTCCTATCTGTGCTCCTATTTAGGGAGGCCTGTGTTTGATCGAAGGGGGGTTTGGCATAGTGTAATACGCTTTGGAGTGTTGGGGCATGCATGGTTGTAAATGCATTTTTGACATAGTGTTTATTTGTTTGTTCATCTAAAATTGGGTAACGTGTTTGAATCCACATTTCTTATGCATTCTGATATGAAGAACCCCATACACATTTTATTGGGTCGATGTTTTATGTGAGGAACGATGAGGCATCCAGGTCTGCGTTGTATGTGACGATCCATGAGGAATATGGTCTACGTTTGATGCGAAGAGCCTGAGACTGATCCTTTTTTCTTTCGACTATTGATAAACGATGAGTATAAATTTACTGCATGTGATATATTGAAAATTTGAGCATGTATTTTGTTGAAAACGTCGAGTATAAATTACTAATGTGATTTGTTTGTACTGCCTATGATTTATTGGAAATGTGAGAATGTATCTTGTTGAAGACACCAAGTATAAATTTACTAGCTGTGATTTGTTTATTGCGTGTGATTTATTGAAAATATGAGCATGTATTTTGTTGAAAACATCGAGTATAAATTTATTTCCCATGATTTTTTGACTACCTGTGATATATTGAAAATATGAGCATGTATTTTTGTGAAAACACTGAGTATAAATTATTTCCTATGATTTGATTACTCCCTGTGATTTATTGGAAATATGAGCATGTATTTTGTTGAAGACGCCATGTATAAATTTACTGCCTGTGATTTGTTTATTGCTTGTGATTTATTGAAAATATGAGCATGTATTTTGTTGAAAACGCTGAGTATAAATTTAATGCCAGTGATTTGTTTACTGCTTATGATTTATTAAAAATCTAAGCATGTGTTTTGTTGAAAATGCCGTGTATAAATTACTTCCTGTGATTTGTTTACTCCCTGTGATTTATTGGAAATGTCAGCATGTATTTTGTTGAAGACGTCGAGTATAAATTTACTGTCTATGATTTGTTTACTACACGTGATTTATTGAAAATATGAAAATGTATTTTGTTGAACACGTCGAGTGTAAATATACTGCCTCTGATTTGTTTACTGCCTGTGATTTATTGAAAATTTGAGCATGTATTTTGTTAAAAACGTTGAGCATAAATTACTTCCTATGATTTGTTTACTGCTTGTGATTTATTGGAAATCTGAGGATGTATTTTGTTGATGATGCCGAGTATAAATTTACTTCCCGTGATTTGTTTACCGCCTGTGATTTATTGAAAATATGAGCATGAATTTTGTTGAAAATTTGGAGTATAAATTTACTGCGTGTGATTTGTTTACTGCCTATGATTTATTGAAAATCTGAGCATGTATTTTGTTGAAAAGGCAGAGTATAAATTAGTTCCTGTGATTTGTTTACTGCTTGTGATTTGTTGGAAATATGACCATGTATTTTGTTGAATACGCCGAGTATAAATTTACTTCCTGTGATTTGTTTAGTGCCTGTGATTTATTGAAAATATGACCATGTATTTTGTTGAAAGCGCTGAGTATAAATTTACTACCTGTGATTTGTTTACTTCCTGTGACTTATTGAAATCGAAGCATGCATTTTTTTGAAAACGTCGAGTATAAATTTACTGCTTGTGATTTTTTCACTCCCCATGATTTATTGAAATTGAAGCATGTATTTTGTTGAAACGCCGAGTAGGAATCTACCACGAATCTACCCCATGTGACTTGATAAACATTGAGCATGAAGTTATTGCTTTTTATTTGTTAAAATCTGATCATATACTTGTTGAAACGCTGAGCATGAACTACTGTCGGCGATTTGATACACTCTTAGCCTAAATTTGCTGCGTGCGAAGTAATAAAACTCTAGTATGGATTCTTCCTGAAATCTTATGTAGATGTGGAAGTTCGTAGTGGTTTAAGTTAATTCCAACTGAATCTAGTTCCTCGATCTTGAAGTCACTGCTTTTTATTTGTTAAAATTTGAGCATATATTTGTTGAAACGCTCAGCTTGAATTTACGGTGATTTGATATGCATGTTCCTAAAATTGACATGCATCCAAAACCTAAAAATGACATGCATGCAAACCCTAAGAGTGACATGCATGCAAAAGCTAAAAGTGGCATGCATGCAAACCCTAAAAGTGAAATGCAAACCCTGAAAGCTATATAAGAAGGTTAGTTGAACCATAAGGGTATCTATGTTATTATTCATATTTTTGGAGACATGTTTTGCGAGCTTGATGAGATATTTAGGGTTAAAGGTGGATTTCCTTGACCTACTTGGATTCGGGGGCGAAATCTATCCACCCTAGCAAATCCTTGAGGTGAATGAGTCAGGTTCACCATTGTGTTCTTCATTGCATGTTAAATCTATTATTTTTAGGGCAACGTTGGAGCTGATATACAACTGGGCGTATTAATAATTTAAATCATAAATTATAAATATAATTTAACAATTTAAAATAAATTAAATTTGAAACAATTAACATTAATTTTGTGCCCTATTTTTAGCCCTACCTTAAGCCCTATTTCATTAACCTTAATCCTAAACCTTTTTAAAATTAAATAAAGATATTTCAATTACTAAACATGTAATTTAACCAAAAATTTTAAAAACAAATTATAATCTTTATTTATTAATTTAGCGCCCTTAGACCTAGGACGAGTCGGTCGATTTAACTATAAAACTACACCAACTGGTATTAAACTCCAGAGCTGCAGCTTTACCATTTGACTACTTGTCCTGATGATGGTTCCAGATTCGGAATCGAAACCGACCTAAAAATGTCTACTGCGGATTGTCCAGAAAAACCCTACAACAACTTATCTTACCGCAGAAATCTACAAACTGAAATCACTTATCTTCACCATCAAGGGCGTATTCATCATTGTGAATCAGTATATATCTTCCTTAATTATAGCACATCCATCAAATATTTAAGGAAACAAACTCATACCAATCAGCTATGTGGTATTTTTCTAAGGGCATGAGCATCAATAATTCTAGAATATCTGCCCTCTCAGCCATAGGAAGAAGCATCACATTCCATATTGGAGGCTGAATGAATAGTAGGGAAGGTTGTAGCTTCTTGAAAAGAGCCATGATCTCTCTCACCAAATACCTCATTAACATTTATGGTTGGATACATTGAAGGCTGAGCATGATCTATTCAACTCGTGCACGTGTCTCTAGAAAGCCTCTCTCATATGCAATAAACTACTCTCAAATTATATGAATTGTTCTAATTATATAGCTACTGTCATAACCTTCTACAAGCCATGGTCAACACTATTAAAGGTTAGATTTACATCATATTTAAGATCTGAATTTTATAAGACAGTCTGAAATGAATTTCCTTGTTGTTTATTACTAATCAATACTCTTATTTAAGTTTGTAGAAATTCCAAGTTTAATACTATCAAAGCTTTGAGGTTATATTGTTAACATTCATATACTTATTCCAGGGTTAAAGAGCATCTTACATTGGTACCAACCAACAGTCATTGTTGCCACAAAACCTTAAACAAATCAATCAATAAACCGACACACTAAAAGAAAATATCAGTTTGGGATATTACAGTGGTATCACAGCCTTGGATTCTACTAGCCTGTGTGTACATACTATTTTATGAATTCGAAATATAGGGAACGAGTCACTTCAAAGGAGAACGAACCTATCTTTTACTATTGCTACAGAAGTGTTAAAACACAGTCATAAAGGAGTGCACATCAAGTAAAGGAGAAATCTCACTGTAAAGGAAAAAGGCTTTTTCTAGTGTTGATATTATTTTTCATTAACGACTGTATGATGTTGATAGTGTTTGTGGGGTAACTTCATTCCATACCGAGCATTGGATTCTTGACCAAAATGTTGTAGACACAACCAGACAGCCATAACGTGGAATTTATTTCATTGTGCATCACTATTAAAGAGTGTGATGTGTTAAAGAAGAGAAGAAGGTTCTATAGCAGTAGACCAACCAGTGTCTAAACGAAACTACACACCGAGCTATTTCAAACAGTGCATTTCAAATCAGATTTATCCACACAGTATGTCTTTTAAGTGTTTGAAAGTCATCACTCAAAAACAAAAGAGGCAAGGTTCATTAGTGGGTTAATTCAGTCATCTACAATAGTGAGAAAAATGGATTGCATAGTTTTGTCTTAATTCCAAAACCATAAACTATCTAGCTATCAGTCAACACTATTCATTTTTGGGCGAGAAGAGGTTACATCAATGTGAGAGTTGTAAATGGGAGACTATTACCTACTTTCCTTCCTGCTTTGCCAATAGAGGAGGGTAAGCCTACTTGGGAGGAGCCAATGAAGAACCTTGACAAGACACAATGGAGGATAGAGCTCAGTTTGCAATAGTTTAAAGCTTCTCTTTCAAGGTCATCCACATCGCAAATCAAGGAAAGATTGGGTATATCTAAAAATGAAGTCTCCAAAAGCCTCTATAAGGAGTTTGATTTAGAGGGTGATAAATCAACAATCACATATCAGCATACAAGAGATCATGAGGCAAGCACAAACTCATTACCAGATGGGATTCCTAAAGAAGATGAGACAATGTTCACAAGCTCTCTTCCGCCATATGAGAATTTGGATCAAGACGATGCACATATTGCACCTGTGAGACTTCATGTTGAGAAAAAAGTAGAAGAGCATGTGAAAATGGAACATCATTTAGATTCCCGAGTACAAGAGGAGAGACATAACTTGGAGATCATTGACTCTATGCATGTTGAGCAATATGGAGGTCATGAGTCACTTCTTGAGGAGGGGCCATTAATGGCTCCGGTTGTAGTTGCAGATGTGTTGACATGAGACATATTCTAGGGACTAGTTGATAGTTATATGGACACGTTCCTTATCTTTCGAGATGGGTATAGTACAAATGTGTGGAATTTTGGGTTAAATGACACTAATAGAGAGAGTGCACAAGAGGATACCACAACCTACATAAGAAGCAAGAAAGTTGTGACCCATGAGGGCATGAGTGGAGCTCATGGTTTGAGGGGAGAGCTGTTAGCAATGATTCTACATGAGCATTCAAAATTTTAGGTGACTGAGGAAAGATCTGACACGAAGGATTTGGATCAGGTATGCGATCATGAGTTTCCTTTCTGGGATAGTGGTTTAACCATGGAGGAGGTAGTTGAGCACATCCCTTAGGGACCATCCAATGAGGAAGTGTATCCATACAAAGATTGGGTAAACAGGTATATGACGGAGATGGAGACACCCAGGTTCATAGGCTTAGTTGACATCAGTGGATTTTCTATGGAGGAGAGGGCTAACCTCCGCTTCAAGGAGTTTTTTCGAGGGATGCTTAGGTTTGGAGGCATGAGAGAATAGTATTCCGAGTAAAGTTGTGCAACTTATGATTGCTTGGATCATTAATTGCATTCAGATGGATTTTGGTATCATTCAATGGGTTGTCTAGGATCCCGGTATCAAGGGGTCAATTTATGATGGGATGGCAAGGAGGCATGAGGTGATCCAATGGTTCATATCACATCCTGGTATTTCCGTTCAGATGCATTTTTTAGTTGACATTTGTCCATTGCTTGAGGACAAGAAATCTTTGGTGAGGGAGGACTGTAACGTTCCTAAAAGTGACATGCATGCAAACCCTAAAAGTGGCATGCATGCAAACCCTAAAAGTGACATGCAAACCCTAAAATTTATATAAGTTTAGTTGAACCAAAAGGGTATCTATCTTATTATTCATCTTTTTGGAACAAGTTTTGGGAGCTGAGTGAGCTACTTAGGTTTTAAGGTGGATTTCCTTGACCTAATTGGATTCCATAGGGAAACATATCCACCCTGGCTAGTCCTTGGGGTGAATTAGTCAGGTTCACCATTGTGTTCTTCATTGCATGTTAAATCTATTGTGTTTAGGGAAACGTTTGAAAGGATATATAGCTGGGCGTATCATTGAACATCACTTACCCCAATCAGTTGTGTGGTATTTTTCTAAGGGCATGAGCATCAATAATTCTGGAATATAGGCCCTCTCAGCCATAGGAAGAAGCAACACATTCCTTCTCGGAGGCTGAATGAACAGTAAAAAAGGTTGTAGCTTCTTAAAAAGATCCACGATCTCTCTCATCAAAGACTTCATTCACATTTAGGGCTGGATAGCTTGAAGACTGAGGATGATCTATCTATCTGGTGCACATCTCTCTAGCAAGCGTCTCTCATATGCAATAAAATGCTCTCAAATTATATGAACTGTTCTAATTATATAGCTACTGTTATAACCTTGTACAAGCCATGGTCAACACTATTGAAGGTCTTATTTACATCATATTTAAGATCTGAATTTTATAAGATAATCAATATGCTTATTTAAGTTTGTGGAATTTCCAAGTTTAAGACTATCAAAGCTGTGAGGTTATATTGTTAACATTCATATACTTATTCCAGGATTAAAGAGCATCTTACATTGGTACCAACCAATAGTCAATATTTCCACAAAACCTTAAACAAATCAATCAACAAAACCAACACACTAGTAGAAAATATTAGTTTGGGATATTACATAGTGATTTGTTTAATGTCCGTAATTTATTGAAATCAAAGCATGTATTTTGTTGAAACGTCGAGTAGGAATCTACCGCGTGTGATTTGAGAAACGTTAAGCACGAAGTTACTGCTTGTTATTTGTTCAAATCTCATCATATACCTATTGAAACACTGACCATGAATTGATGTCAGCGATTTGATACACTCTTAGCCTAAATTTGCTGCGTGCGATTTGATAAAACTCTAGTATGGATTGCTTCCTGAAATCTTACATAGATGTGGAAGTTGCTAGAGGTTTAAGATAATTCCGACTGAATCTAGTGCCTGGAGGATGAAGTCACTGCTTTTTATTTGTTAAAATCTGAGCATATATTTGTTGAAACGATGACCATGAATTTACGGTCGGCGATTTGATACGCTCTTAGCATAAAAATTTTGGGGGCAATTGATACTTTAGTATGAATTTGCTTCTGGAAATCTTTTGTAAAATCAGGAAGTTGCAAGTGGTTTAAGTTAGTTCTGATTTTCATCTGGAAAACAGGTTTAGCATTTGCATTTGTTATAAAATCTGTTTATGACTACTTTTTCCTAAAGATCTGAAATAGATATTCCTTTCCTACGTTTCATTAAAGACTTGGAGTTTGGTTTATGGGTGCATTACTTGAAGGTTTTGGAATAAATTTTCCAAATTGCATGTATAGAACATCTATTGCAGAAATTCTAAAATGATGTCTGAGCAGATCGTGATCTTTGAAATCTTTCCTCTATTTGGGTTGAATAAATGAGTCTATTAAAACCTAGGTCCTGACCCCGGCTCTAAAAGGGAACAAACACCTTTTTCCTTTGTTGATTTATGACTAGATGTGGATGTTTATTTTTAGTGTAACCTCTTCCTTGATAGCAATGGTCATTTCCTATTTTGATTTATGCTCAAATCTAATTATATGTTTGTGGACTGAGACCTCTACCAAACAAATCCTTTGTGTGTGTTTCCATGCACTCGATGATATATAGGGTTTACTGAGTTTAGATCGAGTGTATGAATGGTAAAGTATCAAGTTCCTTATGCATTATCTAGAACTATAGAGCCTGATTATTAAAATCTAATGCCTTCTTTTGTTTTCTCACTAGAAGAAAGTGTTGTAAACATAATGTGGGAGAGCTGGTTAACTACTAGCAATTGAAGTACAAGTCATTGATTGTACATTGCAAGATCAAGTTGAGAGATTGTGGAAGGGGTATATTCTATATACCTAGTACTAGTGGATTCTTCGCCGAGCTTAGGGGTGGCTCTATGCAGGAAAACCTACGCCAAATACAACCAACCGTTGGGAGGAAAAGTCTTAGGATGTTTTCAATCACCCTAGTTTCATTCAGATTAAGGAAATAACTCTATTGGTTGATTTTTATTTAAAAATGTATTTTATCATGTTACCCACTTGTTAAGTAATGTTGTTAAATTTTCACCTGTTCTATGGGGATCCCATGTATATTTAACATGATCTTAAGGGTGGATGCAGAAGAATGTTTATAGTTTTTATCAGATGATAGTTTGCTTAAATATGTCTACAAGTGTACTCATTTGATGAGTAGGAACCTTTTACTATCAAACGGGTCAGAAATTTGCTTGAAGTTACGATTATGGTCATCAAGACTTGTATTTGTGTCTCGTGTATTAAAATTGTAATGACGGGTGTTTGGACATAAGGTGAAATTTGTGTAAGATTAAATGATTGTATTCTTTCATATGTATACAGTTTTTAGAATTGTTCAACCCTAGGATGTTTATGGAAATAGGTTATAAGGTAGCATTTCTTATGTTGGTTATGACTTGTTCATAAATGAATAATGTCTAGCAATTAGGGGGTTCAATTGAAATATATATATAAATACATAAGTTGCACATTTCGGAGCGAAGGGTCTCCATCTTTTGTAACCTTGAACCATCAGTTGTTAAACATTTACACATGGGGCAGATATGATTGTTGTTCTACATGATTATAACCATTAGGATTGATTTCAAGTTATTATGCATCAAACTAGCAAAATTAGTGTTCTTAAATGCTTTTAATTGAAGAAAAAAAATTTACACCATATACCCAAGGATCTACGAACAATTTTATGCGATATGTTAAAAAAACCGTGTGAACACTAAGCAACAACAACACTAATTCAAAGGGATAAACCTACAATCACGGCCTCTTACATCTAAATACACAGGAACAAACTACAACCAGAATTTACACCATAAATGATATTTCATTCATCCATTACACAGTCGCAGCTCTAATGGCGGCAACACCATTTCCATCTATGGCATAGCTATAAAGGCCAAATTAACGTTGTTAACAATCCATATACATAACTAAACAATAATTACAAATATACAAAGCGTCAAAGTATCGCCCAAAACCAAGAATCATAACCACGATACACAAAATATGTAAATGTTGTACAAATAATAATTTACAAAGTCGTGTATCCAAGGCCTGACACCATTGCAAGTAATGGTGATGTATTTACCAAAACATAAAACATATTCACAAATCGTGGAGCCTGCAAGTATTCACCATGGCAACAATACTGACAGAATAGTAATATTAAACAAAACCAAAATACATTAGTCCCATCCCGAAGATGATAAACCCCAAACAAAAAACCCAAGTCTTAAATGCATCTCTGATGCTTTACATCATTTTTACAAACAATCTCATTCCAAATCACAACCATGAAAACCTAGACTAAGATTTTAACTGGGAACGAGCTTCAAGATTTGTCACAAGCACCCACAGAAGAGAAGGAGAAAGTTTCGACTTGTTACAACAAGGGCTTACCTGTAATGGGTATTGCATTGATCACTAGGGAAACCCATGACCCACGAACCATGTTGTCCAAACCCTGCAACTTGCAAACAAAACCAAGATACAATGAGAATTATTATTTAAACACAAAACTGAACAATAATACAATGCTACTAAACCGAAGTGGAAGTCATACCTTCCAATGCAGCCAACCTCCATAGCTCTACGCCATAGAGTAGACCATGGGAAGAGCGCACGCATCAGTGTTGCAAATGCAACAAGTCATCGTGCTATTCCAAGCCCTAATCTTCAAACCCATGATTTCCCATGTGCATTTAATTCACCACGCTAGCCCCCATTACCACAACTCAAAACCCACATTATATAGTTCATGGGCCACCTTTCAACGTAGAGCAATGTTTAAACCCCAACATGCACATCATATACTTATGGTATAGCCATAGTTTATGTTTTCAATCCTTTACACAAACCGAGGATCATATTATAAAATGATAACCATGTACATTATCTCATACACCATGGAAATATTAAAGTACAGGATAATTTAAATCAAGGTCATAAGACCATAAAAACAATAATAGTAACTAGTGGAGCATAATCTAGAAACGTGAGCCTTGTGTAAAATGACCGTAATAATAATCACTAGGATAGGTCTGTAAGTTTATTCGCCATCTAAGAAGTATAGGAAGTATGTCCTTAGGTCACCATTCTACTCAGTTTTCTATTGTCAAGTGCACCTGCACGGGACAAGAAAAGAAGTGCATTAGCTCCAGAACAACTAAGTAATCCATGTAGCCACATGTAGAAACAGTTAAATTTTTATGTGTTTACAAAAGAAACATGTCCCGCCACTCCACCCCTTGACAATACAATCTAGGTCAGCATTATTGCGCCGAGAGGCGCTCTATAGCCCAGTATGGGGGAGATCTTGTCACGTGATGTAATGTGATGTAACGTTACTAAGATGTCGGCAAAAAATAATAGTGAAAGTGAATATTATGGGGGAGATCTTGTCACGTGATGTAACGTTACTAACATGTCAGCAAAAAATCATAGCGAAAGTGAATATTATGGGGGAGATCTTGTCACTAACATTACTAACATGTCGGAAAAAAAATAGTGAAAGTGAATATTATGGGGGAGATCTTGTCACGTGATGTAACGTTACTAACATGTCGGCAAAAAATCATAGTGAAAGTGAATATTATGGGAGAGATCTTGTAATGTGTTGTAACGTTACTAACATGTCGGCAAAAAATAATAGTGAAAGCGAATATTATGGGAGAGATCTTGTAACGTGATGTAACGTTACTAACATGTCGGCCAAAAATAATAAGGATAGTAGTAGTGAATATTATGGGAGAGATCTTGTAACATGATGTAAAATTTACAATATCGAATAACTAATGTAAAAAAAATTAGTAAATATTTTGTCGGCCTAATAATGTAAGGTCATAACGTTTCATTTGAAATACACTCCCTATATTAATACAAAAAAAAAATATTATATTAAAAAAAAATATTCTCAAGGAGCTATTAGAGACGAAAAACAATCTTCCTTATCGACTATCGTTCCTGTTTTTTAAAGTTTCTGTCCATTATCACGGCAATGGCGACCCATTGTCACGGTAGTGGTGAAAGTTTTTTAAAGTTTCTATCCATTGTCACGGCACTGGTTATCTTTAAATAATGAATGAATGAATGGCGCTGAGCAACCAACTTGGAGAGCCGGAGCTTTGCTTCAACTCGAGTAGCCAGTGTCATCTTCAATTCCTGCGCAAATCCTTCATAATGGCTCATGAAGATTTACTTTCCCATGCCCAAAGACAAATAGATCGTTCATGTCTGAAGAAATCAAAGCAAAAAAATCTTATTGCTGGCAGAAGGTTCTGAGAGCCAAGGTCATGAGAAGCTTTTCTTATTAATGCCGACTACTTATAAAATAAGTTTGAAGTTTCCTCGTATAAAGACGTTGGGCCAATTTCATTACCTATTGGGTTTTTTTTCTGCTTATGTATACAACTAGGTTTAGATATCTATTCTTTATACTGCATGACTCTAAGATTGTGTGTACTATGTCCTATGGCCGAGGTAACACTTCTGTTTGTCATGCATCGCTAGTTCTCATAATATAGTTTCTGCTTTCGAGTAAAAATCTTATATTTTGTTCGTAATTTTCTTTTCTCTGTAATTTCATTATTCAAATCGAGAAGGGATTCCTGCAAAACTTATTTTAGAATTTTTTTTGTATATATATGGCTAGGAATATATATTCTCATCGATAATGCTTTCATTTGAGAAGATATGGGAGAAATTTAGATATGCTTCGAGACAGAGATTTTCTTTAATGAAAATAATATGTTATTGACACATGAAGATGGATATTTAGTATTTACATCCATAATTTATAATTTAGATTACAGGTGCAGCTCAAACTAAAAATTTGAAAAGACTTTTTCTATATTCCCATAGTTTAAAGCTTTATTTCTATGCCTCCACATAAGATCTTTAAATAGGCCAAGCTTTATGTTTAGTTTTACATAGATGGTTTAGTTAAGTGTAACTGTATTTATTTTTATTCTTTAATTTATTTAATTTGTAAATAGATTGGGCTCGCATCATATTAAAATTTTGCAAAGGATAAAGCACTCTATTATCAGATTGTCCACCAAGAAGTGCCATGTTTCTTTTTCTTAAAATTTATATCGATTTTGAATGAATCATTCATGATTTCAATGCAGACTTACTTAGTAAATCCATGAATGATATGGATAATAATGAATATTCATGTTTTGTTCTATTTTGTGTATTTTATGGTTATAAACAATTCAGTCTTAATGAGCCTTAATTCATTGGATAGAAATGCCTCGCCTTTATTGCTCTCACAGTTTAGGTAGGCATTACTCCTATGCATGGACGATAGGTGGGAGTTAAAGTGGCAAATATTAACCATTGACCATTGAGCAGTGTAAGATTAAATGTTCCTTTAATTGGTCTAAGCTGTGGATATGAAGCAATTTAGTTTAACCAATATTTATTCCAACTCGTTTAAGTTTTTAATTGTTTTTTAGATAATATGTTTGGTACTATTGCGGAATAGAATCAACAAATTTATGGGGTAAATATTTCATAAAGGAAAGAGTCTGCAGCCAAGAAAATAAATCTATTAAAAAAAATTTCTGGTAAAGATTGGCGAATTAAAATATTTAATAGAAATATATCTTTAAAAGAATACAATATAGAAGTGCTCATTAAAATTTGATATAAGCAAGCTAAACCTCACCTTCATTTGTGCATACTTGAATTCAACATAATACTTTTCCTTTCTCAGGTCGGGTGAAACATGCTCGGGACCGCTATTGGATATTGCAGCGACCATCAATCCGAGGAGAACAGGAACATTGTCGTCCATATATTTTTCATGGAGTTTAAAAAAAAAATTGTAATCGAAGGGCACTCCCTAACTATCTTGAAGGACAGGAAACATGGATTCATCTGCCCATGAATCGGCTGTCTAGTAGGTCTTTGTGCATTACTATATCCAATGGCATGTTGATTAGTTGCCAAATAACTGTCATTACCGTTGTAATAGAAAAAGTAATTAACGGTGGCCTGGAAGTTTTCTTAAACCTGCAATTCCCCGCATGGGAAAACAAGAATATGGTCAGTACCTCTTTTGTAGTCAGATAGAATGTTAAGGAATGAAATTGGGAATTTTCAGTAAAATGAATATGTAGTTACCTCATAATTTAAACATTTACAAATTTAGATCTTAACCAAAAAAAATATTGTAATCAAAATTTATTAAAAAGTCTAAAAAAATCTTATTAAAAGGTCCAAAACAAATTCCCAAAAATTTTTATTAAAAATTCCAAAAAAATCCCAAATTTAGAATAAATAAATTGCTTTGAACAAAATATATTGATCCATTATTTTAAACTAAATGTTAACTAAAAATAAATAAACCAATCATAATTTTGGGTTTGAATTAGTTAAGTTCAAAGTGGATTTGAACCCTCTAATTCCTACAGAGACATTTAAAAAAATTAATTACACATTTCACTCTTGAGAATGATTGGTAGACGAATCCCTCTAATTCATGAGTGGATTTGATTCTAATTACTCGAAACTAAAGATAGTAAGCTTACATGGAAGTGGATTTAATTCTAATTACTGAAAACTAAAGATAGTAAGCTTACATGTATATATTCCCTCTGCACATTCCGCAAAAATTTGGCCTTGCACATGGTTTTAAAACCATGTGCAAAGCCTCCTAAACAACCATGCAAGGCTTCTTAAACAATCCATGGTAAATTTCACTCAAGGAGATTTGTTTATTTTTTTTACCAAGTTTCAATTAAAAATGAAAATAAAAAAAATAAACAACTCCTTAAAAAAATTTAAATTTCAAAAAATATATTATTTCAAACACTAATCAATACCTTCATTTCCCAAGATTGTTTTTTAATGAACATTGTACCATCCATCCCTGAATCATAATGAAACAAATGAAGATATGCTTAAATTGTGTATTCATTGTTATACTTTAAAATTTCTAAAAAGATTATAGTTACTGGATAAATAGATATAGATCCTTATTTACAGGGTGTGCTACATATTGGGTCATAAAATCCTTGTTGTTTTCTTAGTTGCCAAAACCTTCAAATTATCTTTTTCCTCTGGATCCTTCTAATTCCTACAGAGACAATGAAAAAATTTAATTGCACAATTCACTCTTGAGAATGATTGGTAGGAAAATCCCTCTAATCCTCGAGTGGATGATCCCTCCCTCTAATGACAGTAACTTATTATTTTAATTGATTATTATGTAATCTACTTGAGAGATTGTGATTGTTAATTGTGTCTAGGTATTTAAAATGTATTATTTCACAACATAAACTAAAGATACTAAGCTTACATGGATATACTCCAGTTTTGTGTCACCTCTCACCACTAAAACCATCCTAGATCCAAATCCTAGGCTCTATCAAGTGCCGAGAGGGATCAAATCTCCCAAGGTGCAAACCTCTTCTCGGGTATTGCACTAAAGGAGGTTTGCACCTCGGGAGATTTGATCCGTCTCGGCGCTTGATAGAGCCTAGGATTTGGATCTAGGCTGGTTCATAAAACAATAACTGGTCTTTAAGATCAATGAGTAAGCAATCGAGACAACATACACATAAGTACATAACTATTAATTGAGATATTAAACCACATAATGAAAGCACAACATTTCACTAATAACAAAATCATGAAAACATAGAGGAGGAAGTAAGAACAACTTACGACAATACAATGTAGAGAAACAAAGTATAACACATTCCGCATAAGTTGAGATAATGTCGAGTTCACACAGTAAATGACCAGCCTAATAAATTTTTTTTTTTTCAAATTTTGGGGACATTACATGGTTTATAACTTATAACCTCAAAATTAAAAGAAATATTCCTTATCCTATTCTCCTCATAGAAGTGCATCTTTCCCCCATCGAGAGCATGGCTATGACTAGGTACATGATGTACAAATGATAAGATAAATAACATGGGAAACGAGAAACTTTCTATATTTGATTCAAACTCAAATCAAAACCAAGTATGCCTCATGCGGTGTTGGTGTAAAGATACCATGGCTTGGTTAAACCATTGGGGCATTGATGAAACTAACATTTTGCAGAACATTGATAATGTAAAAAATATTATTATTTCTAAGTTTAAAGAGAAATTCTATTGTGAGAAAAATTTAGCAGTTAAGACAAAATTAAGATACTATCATGAGGTCATTAATCCTAACTTGGAAGAGGGGAGGTATCTCTTGTTAGTAACTAGCTCATGAAAGAAAATTAAAATAATCAATATTAGAATGAACTATGAACTCCATAGTGAAACATGACATTGATCTATTCCTAAAACTCCATGGGAAGACAGTGTTTGCCAACTGTGTGAGTCTATGAGCGTTGAGGACAAAAATCACTTTCTCTTAGAGTCCCTTGGTTACACCCACATTAGATATGAGTTTCATAGTATTTGCTACGATAGAGACCTTTATAACCTCCTAACATGTCAAAATTATAGTGAGCTTGGAAAGCTTCTTGATAAGATTTTTGAGGAAAGAAACAAAATTTTAAAGTAAATCAAGTATTATCCTTCTTAAGGCCACATAAAACAAAATTGGTCTCACTAGACATTAATCATGATCATCATATAAAAATAACATATTTTATTTATGTTATAATTCATAGTGATATTCTCTTCTTTTATATATATATAATTTGTTTTCCAATTTAAAATATTTTTATATTAATATTATTGCATTATAATAGTTTTTATTTTTAAAATAAGTTCGTACAAATCTTGTTATGAGGGATGTACTAGAAATCACCATAAGTCCTGTAAGCTCTACCAAAGTCACTCAAATTTGATTGACATTATTAAAATAATTAAAAAATAAAAAAAAATTATTGAAGAGAAGTCATGGTAAACAAGTTTCACTATATGATGATGAGTTTTGAAATTTTTTGAGCTAACTTATTTTGTTAGGGCGTCTATTCCAAACTAGGTCATCCCTAAAGTGAAATGAACTTAAGTAGTCCTATTAAGACCCTACCTTAATTGAATGAACCATGCACACAGGTTAACTTAACTGAAAAACTTCTGCTCAAGATTTATACCATTTTTTATGATTTTTTTTTGTTTTAGCTAATATTTTCTAGTTAAAATTGAATCTCTGCTATTATTTATACCATTGTTTCAGATTTTTTTTTGTCTTAGCTGATACTTTCTGGTTAAAATTGAATCTCCGCTATTATTTTTGTACATTTTATTAAGTGATGTACAGTTTTTTGTATTTTTGGCATAAGCTATGGATACTCTTTTCTTTTTCTTTTGGGCGTTACTATAAAGAGCTGTTTAGCTAATTTACAACATATGATTTTGTATTAATATAAAACAGGTCATCATACTGGTTTATGATTTTAAAACTTTCATTCACTTCTAAAATATTCGAAATATCAACCACTAATCAAAATTATTATTAAAAACTTAACGTTAATATCATTTCAGCCTATGCAATCTGTTCTAACTTTAAAAGTTGATTACAATCTTTATATAAGGACACATCCCACCAACTCTGAAGATTTTGATGGAAGGAATAACTACATGGCTGGATCTGGCGAGTCCGAAGGAAGGGGCGCTACATGGAAGGGAATAAATCCGGGCTATGACCAAGCGGGATAAGTTCATGAGCAGGAGCCGAGACCCTGGATCTCATTCATCGTTCAATAGAATAAATAAAGCGAAGAATTCAATCTTATTTTTAACTAATTTTGATCTTCAAATTCGGTTTTGCATGCTTGGGTTTTCACTCTAAAAGCCCGATCTCCAAGACAACACCATAGTCAACATTAAATTCATATGGGGTGCCCTTATTTGAAGCTCGTGAATACTTTTGGAATATTTTTCCGCAAGCTTGAGTTTTCACTGTTAATGCTTTGTTGAAAGCATGGATGTAATGCTCACCATCAAAAACTAGAGAAGATTATCATAAAAAAAAGTTGTTATTGATTTAAAAGTTAATAAATTTTGAATAAGCCAAAACCATATCAAATAAAAAAACTAAAAGAATAGGTTCACCTCCTTCACCATTAGCCTATATGCCAGATGAATCTTCGCTTTAACATAATTTTTTACAACAAATTTTAAAGTATCCATAGATAAACTGATTTTTTTGTTTTTCTTGTTTCTAAATAATTTTTTAATAATTTTAAATATTAAATAAATATTTTTTTATAATTTTAATATTAAATAAATATTTTTTTTAAATGGAAAAAATCTTCTTACTCTTGAGAATACCATTCACTCACTACTATTTTAGCCAGATACATAATCTTTTTGGAATGCATTATAATTTTTTTAGGGTGAGGGATGCATTATAATTTTTTTTGAAATAAGGATGGTAGATGTAGCCTATACACAACAAAAGTCTTATCCCAGTAATCTGGGGCATTGTCATATGATTATGTGCATTGCATGATGATGGTCATCTGCACTTTGCACTTTGTTGGTAACAACCTTCAATACTCTGAAGAACACCTATTTGTAACCTAAACTCGGGTTCATTGCAGGATGATGCATTATATTAGTAGTACACTGAATTCTGTACAGAACATACATTAATTGATGGTAATTATGTAGATAAGTATTTACATATTATTTCAAATTTTGGATTTACTTAAACAATTAACACGATTAATCCAAGTGTAAATACTAAAAAGTATACACTAAGGATTCAATTGATAGTGGTAGTATTTGTTACGTTTAAATGCTTCTTGATTAAGATTTAAATACGTTTTAATTAAAAAATAGTTAAAAAATCTTAACAATTTGTTTTTGTTTTTTCATATAAATTTTTGTTTTTTATTTATTAAATATTATTTGTTAATTTATTTTTTTCATATTAGTTTTTATTTTTTTATTTTATGATTACAATATATTATAAATAATATATGTAAAATTATATATTTCAAAGAACTATCTTCATACAGTTAAATAATTGGTTGTCACCCAACTTATAACTGTGCTAATTCAATATTGTTGGCTAGTTAATTTGTACGTTGACCCATCAATTTTCATATAGTTTACCTATCACGCACTGTCCGTTTAACCAACCTGAAATTCATAGAATTATAATTCCGCGTTGGATAGATTAAATTCCAACGTGTTTTCGCCAACAGATTTCATTCGTTCAGTCCCCTCTCCCTCTGGTTTGTCGATAACAGTATGCACAACGTCGCTGTTACAGCAAAGCAGCAAAAAAGTTGTATACTCCTATACTCCTATGCAGCAGAGCAATAAATATTGGGGAGGCTGTACTGTAGGAAGTTGGATCTGAAACAGATTGAGATTTAATAACTCATAGTGCAGCCAGCAGCATTTATTACTTTGTTACATGTAAAATATTTTTATCCTTCGCCAATAGTTTTGTGTAAATATAGAAAGTGCTGTAAAAAGTGCGTGCCAATTCAGAATATTCAATCATTCATATTCATCATTTCAACATCGGCCTTTGGGTTTCAGGATGCAAGGCTCGTGATTGGATGAATTTGCTGTTCCGATATCATTCCATACAAAACAGCCATTCGGATATGATGAAGCAAAGTCAGTGTCGCCCATGAAAGAGGACAGGAAGGCTGATTGCACTATTAAAACTAATTGAGTAGAAACGAGCTCGCTAATCGCTGTTGGAAGTCATTATCTGCTGTCCATTAAATATAAGATGGTCACAAGACAATCAGGGCTCGCAATTCTATGAACTTGCAAATGTGTACACATGTATATCATTCCCAAGCAACAGAAACGCCGATGAAGCTGGACAGAAACGCTGATTGTACTATGAATATTAATTCACAATAAAAATTGTTTAGTAATGTCTAAGTCGTTACCTCCTGTCAATTCAAATTTGACATGGTCGGTTTTGCAAGAAAGGATTGGATGAAATGACTATTACGCCACAAGACAATCAGTGGTTAATGAACGAGAAGCAAGATGGGGGAGGATGTCTGAGGTTAGCAAACAAGTTTAGGCTTTGGTAGCGGGAGTTGTTGTCATAGATTTGAAGTATTTAGGGATTTTTAAATGATGTTTATATTTATATTGTAGGGACAAAAAATGAAAAACACATGAGATCAGAACATTGCCAGGATGATATAAGAAAAGGACATGGTTTAAATTATGTCTACCGGTTAATGTTCTCTTTGGCTTCTTGTACTTAAATGTTTATCATATTACTATGCATACCATTAGTGATGTTTGAAAACGTTTATAAAAGTTATAAACTGTATAACATGTGAAAGAGTTCCATGATAATATGTGTCACAAATGTGATCTTTATTCTGGAACTATAGACCAATTAATGAGTTTATCTAAGAAGTGGGATAGCATTAGTTTTGAAATAAACAAGTCAGCAGATCACAAATGTTAATAATTAATCAAAACCATATCCTAGATTATCTCTATCTCCGAGTGAACTTGGGTTAGATCCCAAGAAAACCTTAATTGTTTACTCTGCAATTTGATTCTCGGCAACCTGTTCAATCTGTACATGGCTTTAAAAAAATGCAAAGTAAATTTATTGTTTTACATAGTTCACTATCACAAACTCATAAAATGCATAATTTAAAAAAAATATTATTATTTGGACTTAATGGTAACATGTAATGGTAATCACATGTATTTTATGCATGTAAGTTTAACTTGTTTTGTTTTAACATTCCTTTGAGAGGTTAAGCCCGCTTGTGGCATTGCGTGCAAGAATGGAGTGTTGTGTGTCCAAGCTGATCTTTGCAACTCTTTAAGTTTATTATTAAAGTTTAGGGTGTTAGACCTAAACCTACTCCTTAGTCCTAGCTACCCTTGATGTTTATCTTTGTTGTTAAATTCCACACATCACAATTCAAGTTTGGCAAGGGTGGTTTTATATGAATAATTTAAAAGTTTAATTATAAATGTGTTAATTATGTTGAAAGGCTTGTAGTAGCAAAAGCCTTGGCATAGGATTTGATTACATGTTTAAGTGTGAAAGTAGGTTGCTCCTACAACTACTACCCCCAACAACTTCATGATTTTAAGGCCCTTCCTATAATTTTTATCTTTTTACTTTTCTAAGACTACTTCTCTTCCTTAACATTTCTTTCATTTACTTAGTTTTATTTTCAACAAGTCCAAAAATATTTTTTACACCAAGCTAGAACTCAGTTTTTTGTTTCTTTACACGTTTCGAAAGAAGTAGGTGAGTTGAGCCTATACATGGGGAGAGCTCACTTTTTTCCATCCTATTTTTGTGTGCTTTATTGTCCTTCTAAAACATTTGTCAAATAAATTTGGTTTTTAGAGCAGACATTATCGGGGCCCGGGGGTATTATCAATTTCTTGCCGACATGTTTGATCGAGGCTTTTTCAAAGATCGTCGGAAGATCTCGCTGATTGGTGCCGAGAGTATCGGTCAAACTCAGAATGTTGAGCCAACGTAGGCCTGTTCATCGGGGTTTTCAAGAGAGTTTTTTCGTCGGCATAACTCGAAGTTTTGTCCCGTTTTGTTAGAAGCTTTTTCATGAATAGTGACGACGACGCGTTTTTGGGAGCTGTTGGTGAGTCTCCGATAGTGTCAGAAGAACTCAAATGTTGGAGCTGACATTGTCGTGGATTTTATTTTATGAATTATTTCCTTCTTGCTGATTGTGAGTCGTAAGTTTTCCCCGAGGAAGTTTCACGCCCCAAAAAACGTTGTTTTCATTTACAGGCCTAACCGACGGCATTTTTGCGTGTTTGATGATTTTTCTATATATAGCCCAAGGAGGTTTTTATGGACTGTTACTTTGTTTTGAACGTGTCGAGTTGCAATTTCGAGTTGGATCTTATGGTTTGATTTGCCTAGTACCATACCCTTTCACCATTTGTTAAGTAGCCCTTAAACTTTATCATTGGATTGTTTGTGTTAAGGAGGTTTGGTAAAATGGTGTTTTAATTACGGGGTTTGGGTTTTGTCTTCACTGTTGTTTTTAAATCCATTCCCCAACCTCATTGGATTTTATTTTTTGAGTTATTGATTTTTGGGGGTTTTCCCAAGTTGTGTTGTGTGAGGATGCTTGGCATCTTTGATTTTGTACCTAGTTTGCTAGCTCGGCCATTATGGTTTTCACTTGCTCCGCACCATCTTTTTTCGCCCCTCATGCCATAAACATGGGTTTATTGTACCTATGGGGTTTTATGGATCATTTTGCAGCACATTAAGTTCTTCATCATTTTTGCCTTGATTGGTCTATTTTTATGTGCGACGACAGAAGAAGGGTTTGATATCTTGCACTTAGGGAATCCGTGTCCCGAGGTTTTGCACTAAGGCTATGGTTCAAGCTGTATGTTTTCATTATGGTCTACACTGGGGTTTAGGAAGTTTTCACGAGTCCTTATGACCAAACTATGATTTCTACTTCCTCAAGGATACCCTCGGCTTCGGTTACATATGCATTGGTCTTGTTTTTAAAGAAGTGGAGGCCTAAATCCCAAAATTGTATTTAGAGCATGCGCGTGAGTTAAAGATTTTCATTCCAGATTTGAACTAATATATACCTTCCCATAAGAGTGGAAGTATCTAGATAACCTACAAAAAATCTTTACATTACACGGTTACTTGAGATGTTCAAGGATGAATCGGTAAAGACATTTATATTGTTCTCTATCATATTAAAACACCGAATACAATATTATGTTTTGTTATCTAGGTTTCATTGATATCTTCCATCTTAATAGTAGCTTTTCATTCCAGTAAATGATATTGATATGAATGCATGTTGTTTGATCACAGTGACACTATGTTATTTTTTGATATGGTTATGTTATAGCCTCAATCTTCACACCACAACATGTTGAAGAAGTGTGGGAAGAAGAAGTCTAAGGTTCATGAGGAGGATTCAAATATGGAGATCTTACCCAGAATGGAGACAATCTATGAAGACATGAATTCAGTCACATGGGCTGAACCACAGTTTAAATGGGGTCACATATACCATATGATCAAGGATAAGAACTTACTAGATGCACGGCTAGAGGATATACCATTATATATAAACATAAGAAACTGAGGCATCACCAAGGTGTCCATGCACCTTAAGCTTTTCCCTTGTGCTGAGGTGATTGGATGGATATTACCTCGAGCAGGACACAAGTACTATGATTATTTCAAACACTCAAGAAAAAGTTTTTTCTTTCTTTACCCTTGATTATATAAGCAAAGCATGCAAACAATCTGCTCCACAAATTATGATGACAAATGAGTGTATAAAAAGTTTGGGTGTAGACTACATCGAATGTGCAAAATGAATGATGATTGTAGGGAAGCAGTTTCGCCAGAAAGCCTCTCATGAATATGATAATCCTAGTTTACACACTTGTTACAGGTTTATAGTCCTGATGCTAAGCAGAATCTTTGGCATGGAAAATGGGAAGTTATACAAGATAAGATATAATCTCATTGATATGTCATGTGGCAATGCAGGGCACTATTTTTAACCAGGTGAACATTGTAGAAAACATTTTTTCTTCCTTTATATTTGTTGCATTAGTAGGCTTGCTTCAAAGAAGATCATAGTTTTACATGTGGTCGTATTTGTCTGACTATATCTTATTCTTACACGGGTGTGTGCAAGAAGTTGAGGGTCTCTTTTGGTGCGTTAGATGCAATACAAAACTGAAAAAACAGGCATCCATCAACTTGGATGCATATTTTGAGACACTTACACAATGAATCTTGCGATTAGTAAAAAACAAGAAATGTAGGAAATTGAATGACCTTTCCAAATATATATTTTTTTTCTATTGAAAATGCTGTTAACTATCTAAAGTTAGATAAATTTTAACGGGCACTTTTTATTTTTTGGACAAATTATAAGGTATATGTTTTTGTGGGTGCAGCGTCTGAGTGTCTAAATGATGGAATAAACTTACTAAAACCAATATACATATAGAGAAAATATAGGACTAGTGCACGACTATTTTTCCAATAATAAAAATAATAGTTTTAAATTTTTTTTTAATTATCTAAGATATCAAACCTCGAAAACGGTACGTCAATTGTGGGTGCAGCATTTGAATGTCTTAATGCAATTATTTGGAAATGGGTTT